>PVIY010032281.1:0-29129 GCA_004026745.1 Myrmecophaga tridactyla
TCCCTGGTTGATGTGATTTAGTTAAGAATGGTTGTTAAACTGGATTAGGGGATGACATGTCTCCACCCATTTGAGTGGGTCTTGATTAGTTTCTGAAGTCCTATAAAAGAGGAAACATTTTGGAGAAAGAGATTCAGAGAGAGCAACACTATGAAGCAGAGAGTCCACCAGCCAGCAGCCTTTGGAGATGAAGAAGGAAAACGCCTCCCGGGGAGCTTCATGAAACAGGAAGCCAGGAGAGTAAGCTAGCAGATGACGCCGTCTTCGCCATGTGCCCTTCCAGCTGAGAGAGAAGCCCTGACTGTGTTCGCCATGTGCCTTCTCACTTGAGGGAGAAACCCTGAACTTCATTGGCCTTCCTGAACCAAGGTATCTTTTCCTGGATGCCTTGATTGGACTTTTCTATATACTTGTTTTAAGTGGACATTTTCTCGGCCTTAGAACTGTAAATTAGCAACTCATTAAATTCTCCCTTTTAAAAGCCGTTCCGTTTCTGGTATATTGCATTCCAGCAGCTAGCAAACTAGAACACCATTTAAAGAGTGACCCGGATCAAGTCTGCAGTGGAATGCACAGATTTCGGTACGACTGGGTAGTAAGGTCAGGTGATGTAATCTCAGCCTTCAAAGAGCTAATTCACCTAGAGCGTATTCACTGATTATTTTTAAGACGATTATCTGAACAAACATCCATACAATATGGATGAATTACAAACAGCATCCATTTTTTTCTGGGTGGGGGAAGTATCATCCTTCCTTTTTAATTGAGGTATAACTTTTATTTAAAGGGCACAAATCTTATGTGGAATGAAAATACATGACTATTTATAGGTGTATACACCCATGTAACTACCATTTATTTGAAGACACAGACGTTTCCAGAACCCAGGGCCTCCCAGCCCATTCCAACCTCTTCAACCTGGATTCGTTTTCCTTGGTTTTGAACTTCATATAAATGGAGTTGAACAGTATATACTCTTTTTGTCTGATTTCCTTCAATCATGCTTGTGAGAGTCATCCTTTTGTTGTGTGTTGCAGTGCCTCTTTCTTATTGCTGTATAATAAGTAGTCCCCTGGACCAACAGACCTCAAATGCTTCTGTCCCTTGTCCTCTTAATGAATATTTGAGTTATTTCCAGGTTTTGGCTATTAAGAATAAAGCTGCTATGAACATTCTGTCATAGGTTTTTTGGTGGACAGAAGAAATAAAAAAAAAATTATTTAAAAAAATAATTTAAATTGGCCAATTTCAATTTAAAAACAGTTTGGATTGGTGGAGCAGCAATTTAAAAACTAAGCTACGCTGAGTAAAATGAGCCCAGACCACTGGGTTACCGGTGAGGGTGTCTGGAGCACCCCCAGCTAATCCTCAACTGCCAGCTTACCTCCAGGACACACAGCAGCTCCTCTACATACACACGCTCCGTTTCAAGGAGCTCATTCATCACGTGCCTGCGGACAGCCCAGGGATGGACATGAAGAACAAATGAAATGTTAGAGCTGGAAGGGATGTCACAAATACATCTGTCCAAACCCTTGTTTATGGACAATGAAACCAAGACACCTGGAAGTGAATGACTTTCTTGGGGTTCATGAGGCTTGCAGAGAGAACAAGGTCTTAACTGACCTCAGTGACTACCCTTCACTATGGCTGGATTAATTTCCCCTGATTTCTCTGAAAAAACCAGGAAGAGTCTAGAAACTCTGTGCCAGGCCTTCATGGTTTCCCAGGAATGGATTCCCCACCCCATCTCCTGGCTCTGGGGTCCCACCACATTCACCTGCACAAAAGCAGACTCGATTCTTCATGTGGGTTTCAAGCTTCCCTCTGCTCACAGTCACATACCCAAATCATCCCATCCTTCAAGACGCATTCCTGTTTCCTTTATATGCCTTCCCTGAGTTCAGCCACCAAAAAGAACCCTTCCCTCCTCTGAAAACCCTCTGTACTTCCATGGAGCCACTTCTGTGGCATTTAACACCTCCTTGCATAAGAGCCATCTGCACTTTTCTCCTTGAGATCAGGGTTGTGGCTTTGGCATTAGTTTAGCTGCTCCAGTGCCCACCACCATCTTGTGCACATAGTAGGGATGCAGCACTGATTTGTGAACTACTATACACCCAAATGATATAAAATCCCAGAGGAGGAATGGGCTTAAAAATTACCTGTTCAGATCTTGTTTTATGGATAAGGATCACCTTTTAGTTGCCTACAATAAAGTTACCTATTTAGTACCAGGAAACTTGGACCAATGGTTATACCTGGGCCCAGATCATTGAGCATGGTCAATTCTAAAACAGCAACACTTAATGGGACCTTCAGACATGTAGTTCAAAGACTGCCATACCTAAATTTGAATAAGGGGACCTAGGAATATAGGGACTTTCACATTCACCAACTAGATGGGTGTAAAAGGAAATCCATTCATTCCTCTTAGCTCAAGGCCCTTGTACTTGCTGTTTCTCTGTCTGGAAGGGTTTTCAACAGCCTGCATTTGCTCTGCCTTCAGTTTCATGAGCTTTGATCAGAAGATTCAGTTTTTGCCCCTAAACTCAGTTTATTCTACTCTGTTTTCTGAACCCTTCAGAGAGATATTGCAGCGCTCTTTGGAGGATATCTCAAACAGATACCTGCCTGTATAAACCTCTGTGCTAAAGTACTTAGAGTAACTTTTATTTGTTCTTCATTATGGAGTTATAATGATCAAAGAAAGGAACTTAGTTCTAAGCTTATGTTGGCAGACATACTCAATGTAAATAATAAAAACTGAGATACTCCAAAGAATAATATCCAGGCAGATCTGGCTGTGCAAGCTCATCAGTGCACAATTCTGGCATGCACAATTCTGCTCTATGCCTAACTATGCTGGGATCAGAGCTCTGTTACCTCCAATGTATTTAATGGGCATTGTGGCTTCTTTTCTCTTTTCTACTTTGTGCTTACATTTCCTGGCCCTGAACCAACAAGGTCTTTCTTTCTTAAAGGTAAAAAGGGACTGAGAAAAGGAATTGCTTTTTAGTATATCCAACTTGGAGGGCTGTGAGGGGATGGATATTCTAGAGCTATATGCGCCAATTACAGTAGACACTTGTCACATGTGGTTATTTAAATATAAATTAATTAAAATTAATAAAATAAAAATTCAGTTCCTGAGTCACACTAGCCATATTCCAAGTACTCAACAGCCACATGTGGTGTGACTGTGTATTGGCCATTGCAGAGATAAAGCATTTCCATTCCTGCAAGAAAGTTCTATTGGACAGTCCTGCTCTAGAATGTTGCATGGTGCTTCTTATTAATAATGGTGGTAAATGGAGAATTTTATTAGTGGCTAGAAACAGTCTCTTCTCTAGCTCCAAATAGCCATTCCCTTTATTTTAATAAAAAAATTGGACATTTACTCAATGGTATTTATGGAGCAATTATCTGCTAGATTCTATGGGACTAGAAAGATGAACAGAATCAAGTGCATGACTTCAAGGTATTTATAAGGAGTAAAATACATGTTTTCTGGCATCCTAGTTATCTGTGTATTATCACCCACAGGATATTGCATGTGGGTGATAGAAATATCCACACTTTGAGGACTGTCATGTAGCTTCTCTCATCTGTTACCCATAAGACTTCAGAGAAGAAGGTAAGGTAATGCAACTTCTCTGGGAGAACAAAGTACAATATGAACGAGGAAGAAGTATAAGTTATTTCTGGGAAGATGTTATTTGGGAATGGAGGAATTTAGCTGGACTTTGGAGGACAAGTAAGATTTTGATAGGGAGAGTAGAGAAAAGTGCATCCGAAAGACAGATCTCAGAGTGTGTAAAAGCATCGTGGCAGCAAAATGCAGGCTGAGTTTGTAAAATGGTGAATACCCCAGTTTAGCTGGAATGTGAGGGTTCTATAGGGGAAAAGTAAAAGTTAATGCTAGGAAAGATATTGGAAAGTGCATCCACTGTTAAGTTTCAGTGTAGGTTCTATTCTCTAAGTGGTGGGGAGACTATCGAGTGTTTCTATGCAGAGAGATGCAACTATAGCAGTACTTTGGAAGTAGTAGAGGGTGATACTGAAGGCAGGAGAGGATGATAGGATGCTGGGGGAAATGTGTAGGTGTGTGATGTTCAACCAGGTGGTGTTTGGTAGGCAGGTAAGAAGAGAAGGATGGGAGAGAGATTATGAAAGAGAATCGATGCATAGCACGTGAAGCCCAGGGAGGAGTCAATAAAAACCTCCCAAGATCCACATCTGGGGGGTTGAGGGGGGGACAATAGACCATTAAGGGAGCGGAAGGAAACAGAAAGTCCTGGTCAGGGAGGAAAGGTTATGAGGCTGGCTCTGACCATGCTGACCTGGTCTGGGAGGAAAAGCCCAGAGTCCCAGTGTGCTGTATTACACCAGTTTTTCCACCTGTGCTTTGGAGAAGGGAGAATCTGAGCCATCTGAAATCACTGAAATCCACAGCCTGACAATCACTAGGGCAAAAACACAACTTTTCTAAGAAAAACATAAACTTCTCTGCTTATCAGATATGGACATGCCAAATGTATATGTAGATTTCATTTCTGTGCATTCCATAAAGTGCATGGGACTCTTCCACTGTGTACATTTCATAATGCCAGTTTGTTCCTACCTTGAGGAACTGGAGTGGAAGCAGATGTTTTGTACCCTCTTTAGCTTGTTTATTCTCAGAAACTCTCCTTGTCTGATGGCTGTGATCTGGGTGGGCTTTATTTATAGTATCTTGAACTCAGAGTCACGCAGTGATGACTGACCAAATGACGCCACCCACCTTCGTAAGATGGCCAGGCTTTCCTCCTCCTCCCCTGTGGAGCCACTTCTCACCTGCTGGTTCTCAGTCATTTCGCTCTGAGGAAAAAGGAAAAGGCGGTTTGTTAAGTGTTTAACAACAAGAAGCAACAGGCTGATGTTTGGCTCTTTAAGGCACAAGAGGCCATTCTTATTTCACTGTGGGGAAATAGATGTGAGCTCCTGCATGGTGTTTTTATTTGGTGATGGTGTTGGGCAGAAGGTGCCAGGAGCAGGGCGGGGTGGGGGTGCAGATGGCCTCCGGGTGGGGCACTTTGGGCCCATATAGCTGGGGAGGGGCCTCATCACAGAGAACCAGGACCTGGGGAACAAAGGCCAGAAGGACTGCCTGGGCTTTACCAGGGAGTTCCGGGTGGACCATGTTGAACTTGCAGAGAAGAGGGTTCTGAGGACAATGGCAGGGGCCAGAGCCCACCCACCTTGGCTCGCCTGTAGTTCCCCCTCCGCCGTGCATTGCCTTCAGAGCTGGATGAGTTCTCAGAACCTCTCCGGATGCCTGGATTGGAAAGAAGTGGAAAGGATGCACATAACCTAACATTTTATTGCCTAAAGACGTAAAAAGAACATACAGGAGTAGCCAGCCCTCCTGCCTGCCCCCCCCCCCCTACTTTTTTAACTTTCAGAGGACAAAAAGTAAAAAGCTCAGAGAAGGGTTAGAAAAGCACAATAAAAATGAAGAAGAGGGAAACGAGAGCTACAAGACAAGGTGGTTGGGTTTTTTCCTTTGGAAAAGACTGAGAACTATCTTAAGAAACAATGCCTGTTGCTTCGCCTTTCCTTAGAGGGAAAGGGACACAAGCTTACATTTTAAGAGGAGGCATTTCAGAGTGTGACAAAGGAAAGGACTTCAGTATGAAGATGCCCTGAAGTCTCTGACCAAGAAGATCTTCAAATAGGCCAGGAAATAGTGCCATTTTAGATCCAACTTGTTGGAAGGCAGGGGCCTGGCTCTCAAGGTCTCTCAGAAACCTTCGGCTGGCATTTGTGGAAGCCCTGAAGAGAGTGGCAGTAGATATTCCCAACTCTACTAAACTCTTGGTTTCCTGTGAGAAAATCAGCAAGTATGGGAAAGAATGTATATCTTGAAACATGGAGGTGACAGGACAGAGTATTGACGAAATGGCTAGGTATCCAGCTTGGCCTTAGGGAAGGACCCATTTGGGAATGACGTCAGGAAGAGGTAAAATAAAGGACTTTAGGCTGGACCGTGAGGGCCCTTGAATGCTGGCCTGAGGCATCTTAACATGGTTAGGGACATGAAGAGCCCAGAAAGGCTTTGGGACTGAGGCCTCGGCTGTGTTTGAGGAAAATCATACTAGAGGACAGAGGGGCTGAAGTTGGGGCCACAATTAGGGAAAAGTTCTTCACCAGTTAGTAAATACTTTTGAGTTTTGTGGGTGATACAGACTTTTCCACTCCTCAACTCTGCTGTGTTAGCATGAAAGCAGCCACAGACAAAATGTGAATAAATAAGTGTGGTGGTGTTCCAATACAACTTTATTAACACAACAACAAAAGGTGATGGTTCTGGGTGCATGGGTGGTTCAGTGGTAGAAAGCTTGCCTGCCATACGGGAGACCCAGGGTTGAGTCCCAGACCATGGACCCCAAACAAACAAACAAACAAACAAAAGGTGATGACCCAGATTCGGCTGCAGGCCACAGGCTGCTGACCCCGGAACTATGGCACAGTGATGGGAATGGAAATGAGAGACAGGCTGTGTGGGTGTCTGTGTGTGCTTTTCCCTCAGATTTGCCAAACTCCCAAAGACCCAAAGTAGCACCTCACAATGTTACCGAATGAATGAATGAATGAAGCGTGATTATAGCATACCTGGAGAGGGACAGGGAGATTTTGTAAACGCTTCTGGTCTTGGGGCCACAGGCTGTACTGGCCGAGTCTGCTTGGCTGCCAGCTTCTTCAGGCTCACCTGTCTCCGATGGAACATCTCTTCCATGCTCTCTTGCTTCTGAAAGACCTTTTGCACGTGTTCCTGAAATGATACAATATACCAGATGGTAACATATCTTATAAGTATTGACATTAGTGGTTTAAAAATATTTAATAATCATGCCTGGAATGTGTCTCAGAAAATACAACTTCAATTTAAAATTTTCATATGAAAATAGACATAATAGAATGATGTCTATTAATGGACATTATTAAGTGCCTATTAATAATGTAGCAAGACTGGGTCTAGTTCTGATTGCTGTGGATGGTGAGGGGTCTGGAACCTTCTTTAAGACAGGAGAGATATTAGGTCCAGAGAAAAGACAACTTTGTGGGAGAGACATGACTGCCACCTTCAAATATAGAAGGAATAAATTTCTTCTGGTTTTCCCCAGAGGGTAGAATTAGGATGAACAGTCAGAAGTTGGAAGGAGTCAGGTTTTGATTCAATATCCAGAAGAGCTCTGGAGTAACAAGACTGCTTCCTAAAGAACACGCTCCGTCATAGCAAAGTGTGCAAGCAGGAGGGGAATCGCTTTCCAAGGGTGCATGGAAATAATTTCTGTACTCAAAGGGAAGTAGAGGTAGATGACCTCCTAACTCCACATTTCTCACAAATGCCCAGTTAGTTACTGAGAATTCATTCAATGTATTTTTTGGACACAGGAAAAAATAATTTCCCACCACTCAGGACAACTGTATTATGAATGATAGCCAAAATCAGCATTACCATTAGGTCTTGGTTGAGGATAGATTCATAGTCCTTATAAATTTTATTCAGTTCCTGGATTTTATTTTCTGCACCAGTTTCCAAAAACTTCTCAATTTCCTGCAGGGCTGCCTCAGCGCCATCCTGGGACTGGCATTTGTCCACAGGCTGTGAAGCCAGCAGGTAAATCCCCTCGTCGCACCATTTCATAGACTAGAGACAAAGCATTGCAGAGAAAAGCCATCCCGTTAAAAGTTTATCTTGGTCATCTTTTCTAGGTGTACTCTGATTAAAGTATCCCATTTCATTGCCGAACAGATGATCTGTTGACTATTAGCTACTTTGTTTTTCCTCTTAAACTTTTCATTTTTAAATAAATTCAGACTTACAAGACAGTTGCAAAAATAACACAAAACCCACACTGATGTTTATATTTTGGGAAATATCTAAAGCACTGCATCATTACTCTCTTGCCACTAGATCCAAAGGACTCCACTGGAGGGCATACGGCATGCTAAAAAGCGAAGCCTATTGTACAGGACTGGACTGGGATCACATTTACATGGAGCAGATAAGGTTAAAGTGCAATTTAATAACTAGGATGATAAGTTTCTGGTTCTTTTAGAGAACTCAGTTTTTGGAATTGAATTCTAGGAAACAAAAAAATATATCCAGATGTGACCATCTAGACAAGCAAGAAAGAGGATGATAGTGTACGAGGCCGCTTTTCAAATATGCTTAAGTGAATCAGATGCCACCCAATGACAAAGGACGAGTTGGTTACGTGGCATCAAGAGTGTTTTTGGCCAATAGGAACTGAGCGGATCCAGTTCCACGTCGCGCCTACCGTCTCCAAGATGCCATGCAGCTCCAGGGACTTGTTGAGCAGGTTTCTCCTCTTCCCGATTTCAGCCACGAACTGGTCGCAGAGGTGCTGGAGCTCGTTGCACTTGGGGAGAATCGAGTCCACAGCATAGTGCTTGTTCTCAATCAGCTGCGTGCCCTCCAGGGACAGGGCTCGGGCCTTGTCCACGGACACCTGAGGGAGAAAGTCACCCCCAGAAAATCAATTCGGCTTTATTCTCGTTATGTGCCAACCGGGATGCTATTTGCGGCGAGCGATTAAGCAAGCTCACCGTAATGGGATATCTGTCGCAGAGGTATCGGGATGCGTATGCATCATCTTCCTTCGTTTACTGCTGTGGGTTCGCTGAAATGCCGCCTAATCTCTGGAGCTATTCTGGGGGCAGATGCTTTTGTGTGTGACGATGGGGCAAAGGCCAAGCGGCCACTCGTTTTGAGTAACCTGAGACAGACGGAGCCTCCGTCTGGTTTTTGGCCAACCCAGCGGGTAACAAGAGCTTTGCAGCAGTGGGGCTGAATGGGGCTGCGGCAGGGCCGCGGTGGGGTGGGGTGGGGGGCCACGGCAGCCACGCCCCCACCCGGGACTATCGCTTTGCAGCAGTGGGGCTGAATGGGGCTGCGGCAGGGCCGCGGGCCTGGAGGGGCTGGGGCGGCTCCGGTGGGGTGGGGTGGGGGGCCAAGGCAGCCACGCCCCCACCCGGGACTATCGCTCAGGCCAACGGCCGCCTCGGGCGCCTCGGGCATCGGGACGGCAGCTGCTCGGACGGCCCGGGGCTTGCCCTCCTCCAGGGCTTAGCGGCTCGCGTGGAAATCTGTCCCTGAGCTCCGTCTCCCACGGCTCCGCGCGTCAAGCGGAGCCCCGCGGGCATGCGCACTGCGGTTCTTACCTGGGACTTTTCCTGAAAGCCAGCGAGGTCCTTCAGGAGGTGCTGCACGTGCGCCAGGCTGTTGCCCACGTCCGTGAGGGCGGCGATCTTCTGGGCCCCCGCGTCCAGGGCCGCCTTCACCTGAGGCAGAGGAGGGGGCGTGAGACCCGGGCCCACCTCGCGCCCCAGCAGACGGCACCCCCAACTTGTGACAGCAACGACATCGGACTCACGACCGACACCAGGAGGGCAGGTTGCAGTTTGGGGGGGGGGGGCCCAGATGCAGAAAAATCATGATCTAAAGGAACACTGTGCAAAATAAGGATCAATACAGTCACCAAATCAGTGGAAATGTGGGTTTACTTGCTTGAGGTAACTAACGGAAGCCATGCTGGAACCAAGCCCTCAGGGACCCTCAGGGTGGAGCAAGTTCTCCTGCTGACTTTACTAGCTCGGCCACTTAATTTCTCTATGCCTCGGCTGCCTCAACCAACACAAGGGACTGCTACCTACTTGTTACGGTTCAGCTCTGTCCCCGCAAAAGACAAGTTCAAGTCCTAAGCCTGGGTCCCCTCAATGTGACCTTACTTGGAAATAGGGTCTCTGGCGATGTGATAGGGTGAGGCCACACTGCTGTGTGGGGAAGGGGGCTCTAGATGAGGCATCCCTATAGGGAGAGGGAAATGGGACATGGGGACACACAGACGCAGCGTAGGACGCCAGGTGACACTGGAGACTGGAGTGCTGTGGCTACAAGCCAAGGCATGCCAAGGATTGTCGGCAAACTACCAGAAACTAGGAAGAGGCAAGGAAGGATTCGCCCCTGCGGTCTCAGGGGACACCTTGACCTGGGACTTCCAGCCTCCACAGCTGTGAAACGATAAATTTCCTACTTTGTGGCTTTTTTTGTTACAGCAGCCCCAGGAAACTAATACACTACCTTATCAAAAAAAAAACAAAAACAGAAATACTGTGAGGGGAAGATGAAATGATAGATGTAAATGTCCTCTGAATGAAAAGACAGCAATGCTATAAATGTGAGGTTGTGCTGAATTACTCTAATTCCTACTGGTGTTTCAGCCTTGGGTTGTGCTATTTCCAGGGCTCATTTTGTTCCAGCTTGGTATTAACTTCTAATACCTAATATTTCTGGCATGGGCAGGAAAACAAAGGTTTTCCATATGTGAATTCTTTTTATATAAACAACAGCTTATCCCTTTAAATACAAAAGCTCTTTAATTTATCATTAGAACTCTTTTTAAGAATGGGCACATACACACCTGCAAAAAAGAGAAGGTGCTTCTCCTGGGCAGCAATTCTGTGGGGAGCAGACATCTCTATGATGCCTTCGTCATTGCTCAGACTGCCTGAGACTGGAGCGCTAGGGGTGGGGGGGTGGGGGTCAGAGTCTCTGACTCATCTTTTTACCTCCCATTTACAAGTGGCCCAGGGCCTAGGGTGGGGCTGATTCCACTGCATCTTCATCCATGACAAGTCAAGTTATATTTAATTTACTACAAGTATTCAAAGAAGCCTTTGGGAGAACCCCACTTTGGGGATCTACCTGTCCCTCTCTATCCCATCACTCTGTTGTATTTTCCTCATATTATGTGCTAGGAGAGCCAGGATAATAAACTCACACAGAGGGGGATTTGGCAAAGACATGTTGCCAGGATGCAATGATTAATGCGACCACAGAGGACAGAGGAAAGAACGAAGTGAAAATTCTAGGTCCACATTCCTTTTGGATTAAACTTGAGGTGTTCTCATTGGAACTTAACTAAAGATTGTGGGAGAATTGACTTGGAGAATTTTCTTGTGTGATTTCTCAGTCATATTCAGACACCTGACCATGATGTTTAACTTCTTTTGCCCCAGAAACAGTTTGAGTCATTAGGATGGACTCAGATTCTGTTCTCCGATCTAAGCCCCATGAAATCTGGGGTCCTTTCATCTGGACCCAGGCCAGTGGCTTGGAGTATCTGACAGGGACAGCTTCGCGTCTGTGCTCGCAAGGCTTCAAGATTTTGTGTACATCATTCTAAAGACTTCCCCAGCCTCCTTCTCTTGCCTCCAGGGTCCAAACACTTCATATATCTTTCCACTGTTGCGGCTTAAAGGCCAGAGCTTAGCATAAGTTTATTTTGCACATGGATTCACTTCACTGCTCTCTGAGGGGACCAGAATTTCAAGATGGTAATAAAAGTCTACAGTTAAATCAAGAGTTTGTTCTCTCCTCAGGCCGTGATATTTACATGGTTTGTTTTGCTCAGGATAGCTGTGATGAATAAGCATTGCAGAAAAACACCATAAGCAAAATCATATGAAAAGTTTGTCAGTTGGCTCTTAATCTTCCCCCCAAATGTGACATTTGTTTCCATCTTTCTAGAGGCCAATTCAATTCTACTTCTCAGTGAGATCAAGATCTTCTTCCAATTTATCCAACTAAAAATATCCCTAATAATTCCTTCATTTTGATAAAAGTAAATCTCTATATGTCTTAATTTCTTATGAATGTAGGACATCACAGCTTACCATCTTTATTTTCAGATGCTTATCTAAAGATCATCAATAAAATGAATTTTTCTGTAGTATGCAATATTATGAAAAACTCAAGTAAAATATGCTATTCTCCCTAATTATTAGTTCTGATAGAAGTTATCTAATCTTGTTTATCAAAATCATTAATCAAGATGCTCTGAGCACAGATGTGGCCTCAATCTCTCTGAGCCCAAATCACTGCCCTCCTCCCCCCTAACTGGGACATGACATTCAGGGGTGAAAGTCTCCCCAGCAATGTGGGAGAGGACTCCCAGGGATGAATCCAGACTTGGCACCATGGGATCAACAATTCCATCCTGACCAAAAGAGGGGTAAGAAGTGTAATTAATAAAGTATCAGTGGCAGAGAGAGTACAAATAGAGTCAAGAGGCTACTCTGGAGGTTGCTGTTACGCAAGCTTCTGGTAGACCTTGCTACCTATCATAACCTGCCAACCCCCAACCAGAACAATTCCAGTCAATCCTAAAGAACACCTAGGGCAATATATAAGATTCCACCAGGGTTCCAGGCACTAGAGTAACTTGCCAGAAACCTACAACCCCCAGATGTGTCCCTGGTCCAGATAAGTCCTGAAACCTAGCCCAGCCTCTCCAGAACATCAGTTAGTTCCATCTCCCTACCCCATATTAGTGACAGACCCTTCCAATATCAAAAATTTAGAATTGCCATAGCCCAAAGAACCCCAAAGAGAGGTATGGAAAGATCAAAAGTGATGGGGAATTATACACAGAAGATAGGACTTAAATGAATATGAATGCTGAATCATTAAATTGGTATCTCTTGTAGTCTCCAGTATTTTGGAGCAGCTAGAAGTAAAAACCTAAAATTGTGAAATTTTAACCCATGTCAAAGTCTGAAATATGTTCTACAACTAACTGTGGTGCTGTGCTTGGAAATTTATAGATTTTTTGTATATATGTTATTGTTCACAAAAAAGAAGGAAAAAAAAGTTGATTGTGATAATAAAAAAATATTTAAGCCCTCTAGCCTCCTATATTCTGGAGCAGTTAGAACGAAAAATGCGAGAGGATAGTATGGTAGTCCATGACAAACTCTGGGATCTGTCCTGTAACCACTTTTTGAAGAGTGCTTTGAAAACTATCGCTTTTTTATTTCTTAGCTTTGTATATATGTTATACTATACAATAAAAAAAAAGTTTATAATTTTTGTTGAGATGTATGCTTCAAATTAGTAAAAGAATTCTGGGTAATATTTGTTTAGTGAGAAAAGTAAAGTAAGCTACTTTAAAATATAATCTTTTTTTTTCCTGTAGTGATGCAAATGTTCTAAAAAATGATCATGGTGATAAATATTCAACTATGTGATGATACTGTGAGCCACCGATTGTATACCATGTATGGATTGTTTGTATGTTCAGAATGTTTGTGTTTGTATGTGGTTTTATCAATAAAAATATTTTTTAAAAAAGATGCTCTGAGCAAAAAGTTCAAATCTGTATTATATCATCACTCATTGATCTCCATTGAGACATTCCATATAGTTTATGGCTAATAGATAAGTGCTTTTGGGAATTGGAACTCAAATCATCATCAAGAAAACAACATGTAAAAACAAAAACTGTTACAATGGCAAGGCTGATTATTACTTGTGATTATTTACCAAATAATATAATAGAGGATCAATCAAGTGATATAAAGTTTCATATTATCACTATTTTTTTCTGACTTCATTCTACTACATTTTCTCCAAATGCTTGCACAATGACATTTTCTTGTTGGGGCAAGAAACTTTCTTGGAGTCCCCAATTTTCTGAGCCTGGACTTGAAGATTCTTCGGGACTGAGTTTCACAGGCAGTGAGTTGACACTGTCCCCTAAATGTCCTTTGTGCTTTTTTTTCCACACTGTTTTTCTTACAGGAAATGCTCTTCCTCTCTACTTCCTGATTCCCCAAACTCTCAAGGTTTAGTGTAAGTTCACCTTTGACACTCTTTTCTCCTTTAAGCTTTCATGGCTCCCTACTGCCTACAGAAAAAGCGATATACCCTAAATTTTGACTCATTAATTTGTGCATTCAGGCCTGTTAACATTCTGACCTCAACTCATCACCCTTGGCTTGGTTTCTGTCCTGCTCTCTGTGTGCTCTTTGAGCAAGCGAGACACCCAGAACTCCTTGTTGTTCCCTGAACAAACTCTGTGCTCTCAGAGCTCAACGTATGGGCTCATGCTGTGGGTTCCTATTGCCTGGAATGTCCTCTGATGGATAAAATACCATTTATCCATCAAAGCCCATTTCAAAAAGTTACCTCATGAGACTTCCACTTCTAGGAAGATGGAATAGACATATTTTTAAATACTACTGCTAAGTAAAACTGAATTCCTTTGTCACTGAATGTAAAACAAACCTAAGAAAACTCTAAAAGGTGGAGAGAAGGAGGCACATCAGCTGGGGACCTCAGGACCAGGGAAATGACATGATGGTGAGTTCCCTGGTTTTTGTTGTCTTATTTTTCTCATATATTCCAGAATTGCAACTAAAGAAGCCAGAAATCTAGAAATGCTAGTAGGCACAGACAAAAATGCCCCAATCAAACCCTGCCCTTTCTGGACAAAGGACTAGGAATGGGGCAACCTAGCAAGACAGAAAACATGTTGGCAGTGACTCCTCTGGTCTAGCCTAACACTACAGAAAAAACTGTGGCCTCACCTCTACCCATAGCAGCAAAGGCCAAGTAGAGAGCTATGCCTGTTTGGAAGTATTATGTACCCCAGAAAAGTCATCTTTTAATCCTGATCCAGTCTTGTGGGAGCAGGTGTTTCTTTTAATCCTTACTCAATACTGTAGGTTGGAAACTTTTGATTATTAGATTATCTCCACTGAGATATGACATGCCCAATTGTAGGCGTGACCTTTGATTATATGAAGATGTGACTCTGTCCATTCAGGGTGGGTGTGCTGGTTTGAAATGATATATGTACCCTAGAAAAGCCACGTTTAAATCCTAAATCAATTTTGTAAAGGCAGCCATTTGTTCTAACCCTTATTCTGTATTGTGTGTTTGAAACTGTAATTAGAGCATCTCCCTGGAGATGTGATTTAATCAAGAGTGGTTGTTAAACTGGATTAGGTTGAGGCGTGTCTCCACCCATTTGGGTGTATCTTGATTAGTTTCTGGAATCCTATAAAAGAGGAAACATTTTGGAGAATGAGGAGATTCAGAGAGAACTGAGTAGAATGACATAGCCACGAGAAGCAGAGTCCACCAGCCAATGATCTTTGGAGATGAAGAAGGAAAATGCCTCCTGGGAGCTTCATGAAACAGGAAGCCAGGAGAAGAAGGTAGCAGATGATGCGTGGTCACCATGTGCCCTTCCAGATGAGAGAGAAGCCCTGACCACATTGACCATGTGCCTTTCTAGATGAGAGAGAAACTCTGACTATGTTCGCTATGTGCCCTTCCACTTGAGAGAGAAGCTCTGAACTTCACTGGCCTTCTTGAACCAAAGTATCTTTCCCTGGATGCCTTAGATTGGACATTTCTATAGACTTGCTTTAATTGGGACAATTTCTTGGCCTTAGAACTGTAAACTAGCAATTTATTAAATTCCCCCTTTAAAAGCCATTCTGTTTCTGGTATATTGCATTCTGGCAGCTAGCAAACTAGAACAGTGGGTCTTGAGGAGGAAACATTTTGAAAAGAATCACAAATGACAGAGCCGATGGAAACTTCAGAGTATTGCTGACACAGATGCTGACACTTGGAAAACACAGATATAGATGTTTGGAGATGCTTGGAGCCCAGCAGACATTGCCATGAGATGTTAAGCAAGCCAGAACCTAGAGAGAGCCAAGGGAAGCCAAGAGATGAAAGCCAGCCCCAGAAAAGAAAAGTGAGGAACCCCCACAGGAAGGGAGGCTGAAAGTAACGGAGCCCAGGAGCAAGTGACGAGCCATGTGCCTTCCCAGCTGACAGAGGTGTTCCAGACACATCGGTCTTTCTTGAATTAAGGTATCTTTTCCCGGATACCTTAGTTTGGACATTTCCATAGGCTTAGAACTATAAACTTACAACTTATCAAATGCCCTTTTTAAAAGCCATTCCATTTTGGAATATCACATTCCAGCAGCTTACAAACTAATACAGGAGCCTAGACTTCCACACTCATGAGGCTATAATCAGAGGTCCCTACTCCTCAAATGGATGTTACAGGAGGCCAAGGGAGGAGTCAAGACTTTCATCCCCACCAGCAGAACTACGTCACCACCCAGTAGTGTCAGTAGAGATACTGTGGGGAATCTGGATTTCCAACCTTGCCTGGCAAGTTTGACACACCCATCTGCCTCTGCTGGATGGTATCAGAGAAGGACCAGTAGAAAGTCAGGACTATAAACACTGCCCTGTGGTCGCAAGGCCACCACCACTGCAGAGCCACTGGAGACTACATGGGGAGCCAGAACTAACTGCCCCTCCCCACCCGGCTCTCACTGCCCAGCAGTAATGAGGAGCCTCTCACCATGAGGGTCAGTGGAGGCCAAGGAGGAACCTGGACTTCTACCACATAGAGGCCCCCATAACCCGTTACTTGGCTGGAGTAACATGAGAGAAAGTCTATTAAGGCAGAAAGTTTAAATAAGAATCATCAAATAAAGTGAAATGCCAAAGTCATAATTTAAAAATCACTTATATCAAGAACTGGAACGATCTCAAACAGAGTGAAAGAAGACAATCAATAGATGCCAAAAATGAGATGACAGAGGTGATAGAATCATCTGACAAAGATTTTTAAACAGCCATGCTAAAAATGCTTCAATGAGCAATTATGAAAATACTTGAACCAAATGAAAAAAGAGAAAGGCTCCACCAAAAAAATAGAAATAGAAGATATAAAGAAGAAAAAAGGAAATTTTAGAACTGACAAAATAACTGAAATGAAAAGCTTAGTGGAATGGCTGTACAATAGAATGGAGGGGATAGAGAAAAGAATCGGTTAACTTGAAGAGAGAACAGTAGAAATTATTCAGTCTAAACAACAGAGAAAAAATAGATTGAAAAAAATAAGGAGAGGATCAAGGATCTGTGGTACTATAACAAAAGATCTACTATCTGTTTCATCAGAGTGCTAGAAGTAGAAGAGATGATGGGACTGAAAAAGGGTTGAAGAAATAATGGCTGAAAATTTCCTGAATTTGGGACAAGACATAAACTTACAGATCTCAGAAGCTGAATAAACCTCAAAGAGGATAAACTCAAAGAAATCAATGCCAAGAAACATCATAATTAAACTTCTAAAAACTAGTGACAAAGGAAAAATCTTGAAAGATGCCAGAGAAAAAGAATGCCTTGCCTATAGGGGGCAAACAACTCAAACTACAGAAGATTTCTCACCAGAAACTGTGGAAGCCAGAAGTAAATGGCACAATGTTTTCCAAGTGCTGAAAGAAAAGAATTGTCAGCCTTGAATCCTACACCCAGCAAAAATATTCTTCAGGACAGAGAGAAAATCAAGACAGTATGAGATGAAAAAAATAGGAATACTACCTACTTGCTATGGGTTGAATTGGATCCCCCAAAAAGATATGTTCAAGAAGTAACTCCTGGTCCCATGAATGTGACCTTATTTGGAAATAAAGTTTCTGAAGATGTGATTAGTTAAGATAGGTCACACTGCATTAGAAGGGTCCTTAATCCAATATGACTGGCATCCTTATAAGAAGATGAAAATTTAGACACAGAGACACATAGACATGAGAGGTGTACACCATATGACATTGGAGGCAGTGGTTAAAGTGCTGGAGTTGAAAGCCAAGAAACACCAAAGATTGTTGACAAACCCCCAGAAGCTAGAAGAGGCAAGGAAGGATTCTTCCCTACAGGTTTCAGAGGGAGCACAGTGTTGGCAGTTCTAGCCTGTGCAATAAGGTAAGAAAAGGAATAAATGGCATAGTGATAAAAAAGGAAGATATAAAACTGTTCTACTTGAAGATTCCCAAGGAATCTAAATAACAGCCAAACCTCTTAGAACTATTTAAAATGAGGTCAGCAAATTTGCAGGAAACAAGATAACCAGACAAAAATCAATTGTAATTCTATATATAGTTGTGACTACATGGATACCAAAATGAAAATACAATAAAATTATAAATGCTCAAAAACTAAAATACTTAAGTATAAATCAAAACACATAGTGTAAAAAATATGGATAAGAAATAAACAAATAAAAAGGGGAACAAAGGCTAAAATAAATTGAGTAGATTGAAATACTAGTGGTCAATGAAAGGGAGTGGTATGACATGTATGAGTTTTTTCTTTTTTCTTTCTTTTGCTGGAGAGATGCAAATGTTCAAAAAAATGATTATGGCGATGAATACACAACTATGTGTTGATATTGTGAGCCACTGATTGTAACCATGTCAAGAATGTTTGTATGTCAAGAGTGATTGTATGTCAAGATGTTTGTATATTTGTTCATTGTTTATAATAAAAATATTTTAAAAACATGTAAAGAACTTGTGTGCCGAAAACTACACAATGCTTATATAGCAAAGAAAATATAAGTGGAGAAACATATTGTGTTTAAAGATCGGAAAACTCAGTAAAGATGCCAATTCTCTTCAAACTGACATACAGGTTTAATGTAACTCCTGTTCAGAACCTCAGCAATACTTTTTGTTGATACGGACAATATTGTTTTTAAAATTTGTTTGGAAAGGCAAAGAAAATAGCTAAAACCATTTTGAAAAAGAAGAAGAAAGAAGGAAGAAACAGTTTACCTAATTTCAAGGCTGGTTATATAGCAACACTAATCAAGGCCTCCAAAGAGAGCTAGATACCCAGATCAATGGAACAGAAGAGAGAATTCAGAAATACACTCATATAATATGCCGACTGATATCTGGCAAAGGGGCTAAAGCAATTCAATGGAGAAGGTCAATATCTTGCATGTGAGACTGAGCTATAATTTTGCAAGATATTATCATTGGGAGAAACTGGGTAAAAAGTACCTGGGATTACTCTTCATTATTCCTTAGAACTGTGTGTGAATCTACAATTATCTCTAAAAAAGTTTTTTTAATTGAGAAAGTCACCTGCTCTGAAAGGCCTTTCTCAATCCCCACAGAAATAAGTTATGAATTCTTATTCTCCCCATGCTTTTATGGTATTAGATGAAACTTAGTTGCTTGATTTCCAGGCCACTTGAGAGTAGGGAGAGTGTGTTTCCACCTGGATTTCCAGAGCACTGGTGCTGTGCCTGGGCCTTATCTGTACTTGGTAAGTAGTGCCAACTCAACTCCATGTTTTCCAAAAACCAATAATTCAGTACTCCTTGAGAGGCATTAGAACTTGAAGACAGAACATAAAGGCCCTCAGATCGCTTGAGAATTTTCCATTAGTTCTACCTATCTGGCATTGATCCACCATCTTATAACAGTTTTCCTATCATTGAATTTTCATGTTATTACCTTCTTCTCATACATTTAACTTTTCTCCATCTCGGTTAGGGGTTTCCTAAAGTCAGAAAAAAAGTTTGCTCTCTGTGGTCTGCAGTGCTTAGCAACCAGATCTAGACCTGGAGGAAAGTCTCCTTATAATTATTTGGATAAATAATTGATTAACAGGCTTCCAATGTTTTGGTCGTCTCCAGTGATTTAACACAATGACTGCGTATCAATTCTACTATCGCCTTTATCATACTGAACCCAGGGTGGGACCACATCTTTTGTTTTTGTATACCCAGAGCTCCATGCTGGGCACACAGTAGGCATTTGATAAATGTATGTTGAATAAAAGGACGTGCAAATAAATAGAAAGTGAGAACAAAGGCTCCCTGACCAATTCACAAATAATGCAGAAATAAGTATATACCAATAAACTGAATTGCATAGCCTGTTATCTATAGTGATTTATTCATCAAATCATATGCTACAGGGTTTAGCCCAGCTTAAGCTTGCAGGTTCCATGTGGCTAATAAGATGATTCTGCCTATCAAACTCAAGTCGCTCATGTAATTCAGCTCTTGGTGTTGGGATCCAAGCATGGATACAGGAATAACATAGCACACACTTCCCACAGCCAGAACACTCAGCTGCCATATAAAGCTTCTCTCAGTTCCCCGGCCCACTCACCTCTCGAAAATTCTGCTCAAAGTGCCGGAGCTGCAGACACTGTTCGAGTTTTTGCTGATGCTTGGCCCAAAACTCATCAAAGGCAGCCTCGGTTTCGTTCAGCTGGGCCAGGAGCCTAAGAAGAAAGAGGAGTATCTTTACTGCATGTGAGTGACAATCACCTGGGGGCACTGGGAGTCACACGTGGAGGACTTATACCAGGAATCAGCAGCTGTAACATGAAGCAGGGAGTTCAAACTTATCATGAAGATTGGTTTCTCCTGCAAGCCTTTCCACAACCCTCACGTACTGGGATTTTATGTGCCGAATTACAGAATTTTGCAAGTGTAGAGTAAACCACTTGGTAGCTGGCAGAGTTGCACCGAGTTTACTAATTTTTTTAGAAGATCAAGATGGGAAAGGTTTGGACTTAATATTTATAACTTTGGGTCTTGGGAGACGAATAAGTAAGCTTATTATCACAGGTACCAAGTAGGCTACACACTGCGCTAAACATCCAGTAAGTATCTTCTCATTTAATCCCTGTGAGGATAAATGAGAGAAGGCAGGTGGAGTATTGAACATTTCAAAGCATGATAATATCAGTCACCGTTAATTAACCATATGAGGACTTCACCCTGTGTTCTGTTGGAAACACAAGGCAGAAGTCAACAGATTATATCTTTCAGAATGCAAAATAAAGGATCGGGTGGGCAATGGTGGCAAAGTGGCAGAGTTCTTGCCTGCTATGCCGGAGACCTGGGTCCAATTCCTGATGCCTGCCCATGCAAAAAAAAGAAAAGATCACACTACAAAGCAAGAGGCTGGCATTGAGAGGGAATCTAAGGTTGTCTCCAGACCTGTAAACAGAAAGCTAGGGCCTTGCTACTGGACTGTAGGACAAGAGACAGGCAAGCATTTTGGAGGCCACAGCTATACAAGGCTAAGGTGCTCCTATTATCACCATTTTGTCTCAACATCCACTTTAGGCTTTTGAAAAAAAGGAGTGTTCAGCGCTATGAAACCTTCCTACCTAGAAGGATTGCTCTCTTTGGGATTTAGGAAAATGTATTTTGGCATTTCTGAGAGCCCTGGAATGCTGAAACAGCAAGGGGCCTGAGGTCCACTTGCCTCACTTTAAAGATGAGGAAACTGAGGTTCAGAGAGGCAGCAATTGCCCAAGGTCCCTAAGAGCCTGGGTTAGGAGTAGGGCTGCCTGCTCCCATCTGTTGCTTTTTCTCCTACCCTTGTTTGCCTCGGCCGATGGCCTTGCATTTCCATAGAGGCTGCTGGCCCGGGACACTCGTGGGCCTGGACCAGAAGGCAGAGCCGGCCGGCGCGCTCACCTCCGCACTGTGGTCTGGTTGTCCAGCTGGTCCTGGTTCAGGCTGTGCTCTGGGTTCTTGACCAGAGGCTCCCGGATGCTCTCCAGGAGGCCGCGGCCCTCCTTCAGCGCTAATTTCATATCTTCCTGCGGAAAGAACACAGGCCACCTCTCATCGCAAAGCCCCTCACCAGGTCTCAGAGGTTCACAGCTCAGGTCAGCGTGAATGGTAAGACTGTGTTGGGCATTTCACCCTGAAAAGGGGACGGTGACTAAAAAATAAAGAGTGGAAGAGAAGATAGGTGGCAACGGGCAAGGTAGAAAGG
The DNA here is from genome assembly GCA_004026745.1 of Myrmecophaga tridactyla. NCBI lineage: Eukaryota > Metazoa > Chordata > Mammalia > Pilosa > Myrmecophagidae > Myrmecophaga > Myrmecophaga tridactyla. The sequence continues at coordinate 21,487 of PVIY010032281.1, forward strand.
AAACCGAACATGCAGGTTTCTTCTTAAATCTCATCTGTGCTGAGAGTGCTCTTAAAAATTTCATTTTTAAACTGGGGAAGGAAGGCATTCTGACAGTCAGGTTGTGGCTCTCTGCTTCTAAGTTTCCTGTTAGTTGCCCAGTTAACTCTCACCCCCTTTTGCTAGCTCTGGCAGGGCTAGGGTTACAGGTCACTCAGGGGTAACAGGAATAGGGTAAAAAAGTAACAGGAAACCAGACGGTCTAGATGCCTCTGCTCTTTGGCCACTTCTCACTGCTTGGAGCGAAAGGCTGTTCTAAGGGTGAAAGTGGCCCACTTGGCAGAGAAGGGGGCACAGTCCCCTGAAGTCAGGGGAAATGCTGCTTTAGAGTTGGTCATGTGCAAGCTGGGGGAAAGGATGCAAGGTTGTTAGGAGGCCTATTTTTCTCAAAATATATTTATCCTAGAAAGAGATGGTAAATATGCAGATATTTTCGGAGTGGGAATTTCAATCTGCCAGTCAGTCCACCACAGATATTGCCTGCTTGTCCTCTGAGAAATCAGGGGTAAAAATCCTGTCTTATTCCAATGCCAGGCGATAGAAACCTCTAGTTAGAGGACTCTGTTATATAGACAGCTAGCAGAGCTCATTTGGAGAAAAGTTGCCCTTAATACCTGACTTTATTCAAACCCCATAAATTAGTCAAGGACACATGAGATTTCCTAATGGGTTACTTGATGCCAACACGTGAATATGTATCGCGGCGTGCATTTTATAGGATTCATTTATGCTGCTCATGCTTTTATAAACTAACACATTTTAATTCTCATTTCAGAAGTTATCCAGCTAGTTGGCATCAAAGACGTCTTTGGAACCTGCTTAAATTCTCAGTTCACGACTATTTTTTTTTTCCTTCCAACATATCTCACAGAGGCGAGACCCAGGCTTTTCATCCTCGGTGCCCCCCGCCCCCTGCCCAGAAGCCTCACGTACCTTCATCTTGTCCTTCTTCTCCGTGTGTGCGGACAGGACCGAGCTCGTTGACTGGACATCATTGGGTAATTCTGTTTCGGCCAGTTCGGTCCCAAAGGACTGAAGCATCTGAGCTGTCTGCTTAACCATGAGGGCGAAGCTTTCGATAGCCTTTGGAAGACAGAGAACATGATCGCAAAGCCTCGCACACACCGAACCCTCCCGCTGCTCTGAAAGCAGATACCCAGCCTGTAACTCTTCCTCATCGGCCGCCAGGCTGGACACGAGTGGTTTTCCAGAGAGAACGGCAGCTTTCAAAGCAAACCTGGCTGATATCATGTTTACAAATAAATACCTTCAGCATGGGTTTCCTGACCTCATGACTTCTTCAGAAACACACCAGGCACACTTTAAATCTATTTTCATAGCCTAGAGCCATTCTGTACTTGAGGTCTCTCTTTCCTTGTTATGAGAAGCATGAGCACCGCAAACCACAACACAAATTTTTGGGTTTTTTTTTCCCCTGCCTTTAAGCCCAGAGAAAGCCACTCCCGAACTTATTACTCATGTTATTTCTTTAAGATGACTAGGTCCACTGAGACCATCTCCTCATTCTCAGGGAATAAAACTTTTGTTAATGTGAACATGCTTTGGAAAAGGCAGCATCGTCACGCAAAAGCAATTCTGTTGGAATATCTACAAATTTCCAAGCACCACAACCCACAGCCACTGCCCACCCCCACCCCAAACAAAAACATAACAAAAACCCCAAAACCAACTTACTGTGCGATGACATAGCCACCTGGTGTGGCAATAATCCAGGGTTCCTCCAAGATCCTCTGTCAGTTGTGATTTATCAATGTAACCATGTAATTCTGGTACTGAGCTCAGCATTATGACCTAAAGGAAAAAAATTATTTGTCACTCACAAACAGAATGTCCATGGGGCTAAACCAACAGACTGAGAGGAAATGTTTTTATTTTTGAATACCAGGTATGACAGAGTGGAAGGCAGGCAGCTTTGGGCTTGAATAAATCTGAATTTAAACCCTGGCTCTATCACTTACTAGCTGTTGGATCTCTGGCAAGTCACTTATTTTCTCTGTGTCTCCTCTTCCTCATTTATAAAATGGGCCTGTTATTACCGCTCCCATCAGGTCATGGTGAGGATGGCATGATAACCACCGAATTCATGTAAAATCTTTAACAGAGAGCCAGGCATGCAAATGACAGTATTTAACAGATGTTTACATATAAAACTAATAGTGCTCTAATATGCAAGTTCATTTTTCTGTCTCTTCCTGCTGAAAACACCACGAGGCCATCAAAGATACTAATTAGAATCTATACCCCACCACAAAATCAGGCTAATGTCTAAGGAAAGAGTGATGACAATTCATGAAAGCATACACTTTATATAAGAAACACATGGTTGCAATGAATAAGTCATTTTTTTCCATACATGACTTATTTATATATTTTTATATTTCTCTGGACCTTTTGGAGGTCACTCTGCCCATGAGTTTTTAATAAAAATATAGCTTTTGTTCTGTAAACTGTCAGACAGATATTACAAAATGGGTCTTCACAGGCTTAGCACAAATGATACTTCTTCGCATAGTGTTAAATACTCTATTCGTTTAAAGCAGTGGTTTCCTCCAGGGGCGGTTTTGTTCCCCAGGCTTCATCTGACAAAGCTGGGGGCGGGGGTGGGGCAGGGGTGGTTATTTTTGATTGTAGGATTCTGGGGAGGATGAGTGTGTACTACTGGCATCTAGTGGGCAAAGCCAGAGATGCTAAATATTCTACAAAGCACAAGGAATTCTATGGCCCCACATGTCAATAGTGCTGAGATTGAGAGACCCTTATTTAAAGCATAATCTGCATTTTAAGAATAGGTTAAAATTAAAATTTTAGATTAAAACTCAGAGCTCTCAATACATGATAATTCCATTCCCTTGTTGCATCTCTAATATAACTATTCCAGCTTTCCCAAATAAACCTGATTTATAACCAGCATAGCCAAAGACTGATTCATTGGATAATCTAAGGATTTAAGTTATCTTCCTTTATGATTCTGTATCTCAACTAATATCCTATCCATGCTTAGTTCATATTTAACCACAACAGAAAAGGAATAGGGAATCCCATCTTTTTTTTTTTTCTGGCGTGGGCAGGCACCAGGAATCGAACCCAGGTCTCTGGCATGGTAGGTGAGAACTCTGCCTGCTGAGCCACTGCTGCCTGCCCTTTGTTTTTTTTTTTTAATAGTTTACTCTCCAGTGCTGACTTAGTATACGGCAATGCAACAGTGGCATGAGTATATTTGTAACAACAGTAAGTATTCTTCAGATGATTGCCTTCTATAATTTTGTAGGAATTATCCAAAACGGGCCAGTGAATTTGAAAACCCCAGTGATAAACTTTTTTGAAACTTGTTTAGACAACATGCTAATGTGACACAGTAGTGTCATTTTGCAAAGGAGACCACGGCATTTAGAAAAGATGACCTCAGTCTTTCTTCCTTTGACACATCTATGGTAAGGAAATTGCCAAATATAAAGACAAGATTACACAAATCGATGTCATGCCTATTATAAGGGCCACAAAACATGTATGTTATTGCTCAAGAGGTGACTGTCCATGGACTGGAAAGCTCCAAGGGATTAGGCATGGAACACAGAACCTCGTACACCTCATCTAGTTTGCTTTAGTGTCATGAACATTAAACTCCAACTGGGTGAAAGTTTATTGCTCTCCATGATTTTACCATTAATCACTTGCAGAAAATGGATTAGTAAAAAGCGAAGACTTCTCTGATGCTCCAAAAATTGGTGGCTGCCACGTGCCACAAAGCACGTGGGTCTCATGGCTACCGAAGTGTGGATCTGCAAACACCGAGGACAACAGCATTTGCACACGCGTTACCCAGGCCTCGGCAGATCATCCTGTTTCTTTCAGGTATTATTACAGTGCTTTTGGAGGGGCAGATACTGGTCTGTGTTATGGGCCTCGGAGGTTGTGGGGTGATTTTCAAAGAGCATAGGGTGGGATCTTGGAGCTCAGCAGAGGCACTGCTGTTAAGACAGGATGGAGAGGGAAAGGCCCCAGACCCCAATTTCTTTCCTGTCCGGCCACTTCCAGGGTTCTTGTTTGCTGCATTCCCGGACACAGGTAAAAACTTCACAGAAAGTGACTTCATACCTGGGTTTATTAGATTAACAAGAGCAATTTAGTTAGCATTGTTGGAGAGGTGACCGAGTGCCTGGGGCCAGCCACATATATTCTTGTTCTCGTTGTAAGGGAGAAGAAATGAATTAATGGAGGTGATTGACTGGCAGCTACCTGCCCCAGGGCTGTTCTCAGAGTAATTGGTATAATGTGGGCTGCCAACCAGGCTTCACAGGAGCCACAGGTTGCCTTGATCACACAAACTTTTACGAGTTTCTGTGAAGACTTTTTTTTTTTTTAAAAGACCAATTAGCCTGAACTAGAAGGTGCACTTTTTAAATGGATAATGTTAAAGGACAGGTTTGTCTAAGAATCATCAAGACTTAAAAAAAATTGTATCAGAGAAGTCATAGGTTTACAGAAAAATCATGCAGAAAACAGAGTTCCCATATAGTACTGCCCCACAGCCCACCGTTTTCCCTATTGTTAACACCTTGCATTAGTGTACTGTTGTTCCAATCAGTGAAACAATATTATTATAATTATAGAGTTAACTGTGGTCCATAGTTACAATGGGATTCACTGTTTATGTCGTTCAGACCTATGATTTTCAAAAAAAATTTTATTCAGGTAACATATATACAGCCTAAAACTTCACCTTTCAATCACATTTACAAACATAATTCAGTGCTGTTAATTACATTCATATGTTGCGCTACTATATCACCATCTATTACAAAGATTTTTCCATCACCCCAATAGAATCTCTGTGCCAATTAAGCATGAACTCCCTTTTCCCTTCTCCCCCCTGGCCCATGATAACCTGTATTTTAGTTTCTGACTCCATGAATTTGCTTATTCTAATTATTTCATATAAGTGAGATCATGCAATCTTTTGTTTCTGGCTTATTTCATGCAATATGATGTCTTCAATGTTCATTCATGTGGTTGCATGTATCAGAATTCCATACCTTTTACAGCTGAATAATTCCTTTGTGTGCAGATACCACATTTTGTTTATTTGTTGGTTGATGGACAATGGGGTTGCTTCCATCTTTTAGCAATTGTGAATAATGCTTCTATAAACATTGGTGTGCAAATATGTTTGAGATCTGGCTTTCAATTCTTTTGGGTGTATACCTAGTAGTTTGATTGCTGAGTCATACAGTAATTCTATATTTAACTTCTGAGGAACTGCCAGACTGTCTTCCACAGCAGCTGCACCATTTTACCTTCCTACCAACAATGAACAAGGGTTCCTATTACTCCACATCCTCTATAACACTTTCCATTTTCCAGTGTTTTGTTTTGTTTTGTTTTTTAATGGTAGCCATTCTAGTGGGTGTGAAATGGTATCTCATTATGGTTTGGGTTTCCCCATTGAGTAGACTTGGCACCTTAGTCAAAAATCAGTTGGCCACAGAAGCAAGGGTTTATTTCTGAACTATCAATTCAATTCCATTGGTTTATTTGTCTATCCTTGTGCTGGGACCACGCTGTTTTGATTATTCTAACTTTGTGATGAGTTTTAAATCAGAAAGTGTGAGTCCTCCTGCTTTGCTCTTCTTTTTCAAAATGGCTTTGGCTATTAGGGACCTCTTACCCATCCATGTATATTTGATGATTGATTTTTCCATTTCTGCAAAGAAGTCTGTTGGAATTTTGATTGGGATTGCACTGAATCTATAAATTGCTTTGGAAAATACTGACATCTTAACAGTATTTAGTTTTCCAATCCATGATCATGGAATGTTGTTGAACTTATTTAGGTCTTCTTTGATTTCTTTTAACAATGTTTTATAGTTTTGGGTGTATAAAAAGTACTTTATATCCTGTTGTTAAATTATTCCTAGTTATTTTATTCCTTTAGTTACCATTGTAAATGGATTTTTAAAAAATTTCCTCTTCAGACTGTTCATTACTTGTGTATAGAAACACAATTGATTTTTGTGGTTTAATCTTCTACCCCAAAACTTAGCTCTAGTAGCACTGCTTTGAATTTTTCAGGGTTTTCTCTGTATAAGATCAGATCATCTGCAATAGAAGAAAGTTCTCTTCCTCCTTTCCAATATGGATTGAGCAGTCTAGAACTACACATCTGTCAATTTTATTGATGTTTTCAAAGAACCAGTTTCTGATTTTGTTGATTCTATTGTTTGTTTGTTTTTTTATTCTCTATTTCATTCAACTCTACTCTAATCTTTATTTCCTTCCTCCAGCTTGCTTTGGTTGGGTTTGCTCTTCTTTTTCTAGATCCTTCAGTTGTGATGTCAGGTCTCTGATTTCATTTTTTCTTTTTTAATGTAAGCATTTAGAACTATAAATTTGCCTCTCTGCATTGCATTTATTGCATCCCATAAGTTTTGGTGTGTTGTATTTTTGTTTTCAGTTCTGTCAAGATATTTCCTAATTTTCCTTGTGACATATTCTTTAACCCATTGCTTGTTTAAGAGCACATTAATTTCTACATCCTTGTTAATTTTCTAGTTCTTTGTTATTAATTTCTAGCATCATTCCACTGTGATTGGAGAAGATGCATTGTGTGACTGTGATATTTTTTAATGACTGAGACTTGCTTTGTAACATAACATATGGTCCTAGGGAATGATACACGTGCGCTTGAAAAGAATGTGTATTATTCTGCTTTTGGATGAGAGGCACTAAATATGTTTGTTAGGTCTAGTTGTATTGTTGAAATCTTCTATTTCCTAATTGAATTTCTATCTAGATGTTCTATTTGTTATTGAAAATGTTCTATTGTTATTGAAAATGGTGTACTGAAGTCTCCTACTCTTAAGTGTAGAAAAAAATTTTTTTTCCTTGTAGATCTGTCAATATTTGCTTTCTATATTTCGTGGCTCTGCTTCTAGATGCATATATATTTATAATTACGTCTTCTTGTTGAAATGACCCCTTTATCATATCACAGTGACTTTCTTTGTCCCTTGTAACAGTTTTTGACTAAGTTTATTTTACCTGATATAAGTATGGGTACCCCAGCTTTCTTTTGATTTCTATTTGCATGGTATATTTTTTCCATCTTTTCATGATCAACCTATTTATGTCTTTGAATTTAAGGTGAGTCTCTTGTAAACAGCATGTAGTTGGGTCATGTTTTATATCCATTCTGCCAATCTGTTTTTTTTACTGGTAATTTGAAATAATTTACATTTAAATAAACTACGATAACATAAGATTTTCTTCTGTCCTTTTGCTATTTGGTTTACGTAAATTTTATAATATTTTTGTCCCTCAACTCTACCATTAATGGCTATTTTCTTATTTGTTTGATTTTTTCTATTGTATAATTTTCAGTCCCTTTTCATTTCTTTCTGTATATATCTTTCATATATTTCCTTTATGGTTACTATGGGGTTTAAATTTAACATCCTAAATCTATAACAATCATTTTTGATTTGATACCAACTTAACTTCATAGCATACATATACACTGTTCCTATACCTCTCTGTTCCCCCACTTTTTTGTTGTACTACTTACAAATTATACCTGTTTTCTATTT
>PVIY010032282.1:0-12947 GCA_004026745.1 Myrmecophaga tridactyla
AACAACAAAAAAAACACTGGAGGTCAAAAGAAGCATCAACACAGTGACTCAGCAGTCATATCCATCTGCTAAGCCCCACCCTCCCTGTCATAACTCCTCCTTCTCCCCCAATCCTCCTGGGCAACACCTATGTTGAGAAAGGGTGTCAACAATGAAGGACTGAGGGGGGTGTAACTAGTAGATAATCCCAGAGAGGCTGGTCCCTCTGGGGTTCAGGATATAACTGGCCTAGGAACCCTCTGGAAGTTATAAGTTCCAGGAAAGTCAACTTAGTGCATGAAGCTAGTGCAGAGCTCTAGGTGTTCTTGAGTTAACAGGAGTGATTTTGATTGGGTTTTGGCAAACTATGGCAATCAGCAATATCTAGCTTAAGTTTGTGTAAGAGTAGCCTCCAGAATAGCCTTTCTAATCTATTTGAACTTCCTTAGCCACTGATATCTTTTAAAATATATATTTATATTGAGAAATCATCACACATGTATAGTCCATACATGGTATACAATCAATGGCCCACAACATCGTCACATAGTTGTGTGTTTATCACCATGATAATTTTTAGAACATTTCCACACTCTAGAAAAAGAAATAAAAAGAAAAAAAAATACATACATCCCATACCCCTTACCCTTCCCTCTCATTGACCATTAGTATTTCAATCTACCCAATTTTTTACCTTTTATCCTTCTTATTATTTATCCTTATTTTATTACTCATCTTTCCATACCCTGGATAAAAGGAGCATCAGACACAGGGTTTCACCATCACATGATCATATTGTAAAACCTATATAGTTATACAATCGTCTTCAAGAATTAAGGCCACTGGAACACAACTCAACCATTTCAGATACTTCCCTTCAACCACTCCAATATACCATAAACTAAAAAGGGATAGCTATATAATGCATAAAAATAATCTACAGAATAACCTCTCAGCTCTGTTTGATATCTTTCAGCCACCAAAACTTTATTTTGTCTCATTTCTCTTTCCCCCTTTTGGTCAAGAAGGCTTTCTCAATCCCACGATGCTGGGTCCCAGCTTATCTCGGGATTTCTGTCCCAAGTTGCCAGGGAGATTTACACCCCTGGGAGTCATGTTCCATGTAGGCAACAGGGCAGTGAGTTAACATGCTGAGTTGGGGTAGAGAGAGAGGCCACATCTGAGCAATACAAGTTCTCTGGGGATGACTGTTAGGCATTTTGATAAGTAGGTTTAACTTCTCCTATGCAGGAATAAGTTTCATAGGGGCAAACCCCATGATGGAGGGCTCAACCTATTGAATTGTGTAAGAGTAGCCTCCAGAATAGCCTTTCAAATCTATTTGAACTCCCTTAGCCACTGATATCTTTAAAAATATATATTTATATTGAGAAATCATCACACATATATAGTCCATACATGGTATACAATCAATGGCCCACAACATCGTCACATAGTTGTGTGACATATTGAATTAGTTGTCTGCACTGCTTGTGAGAATATCAGGAATTCCTCAGATGGGGAAGTTGAACATTTCCTCCATTCTCCCCAGTGGTGCCTTGTTTTATTATACTTCTTTTCCCCCTTTTGGCCAGGAAGGTATTGTCAATCTTGTGGTGCCAGGGCCAGACTCATTCCTGGAAGTCATGTCCCACCTTGTCAGGGAGAATTTCACCCCTGAATGTTATGTCCCACATAGAGGGGAGGGTAATGATTTTCCTTGCAGAGTTGGACTTAGAGAGAGAGAGATGCCACATCTGAGCAACAAAAGATGTTTCCTAGGAGGAACTGTTAGGTCTTATTATAGGTAGTCTTAGCTTCTCCACTTCAGAAATAAGTTTCATAAGGAAAAGCCTCAAAATCAAGGGCTTGGTCCATTTTCTTGGGAGTTCCCAATGGTTGAAAGAGTACTCAGGGTTTCCCAGATGGAAAAGTTTAATAGCTCTGTATTTTTCCCTTTAGTCCCTCAAGGGACTCTACCAATACTTTTAAAGTATCAGCCTACCATAGTTTTGGATGTATCCAGGTATTACATTAAGCTATACAGAATTACAAGGCCTTATTGCCATTCTGGGCTCCATGAGTTTGGCTTGTTTAAATGTGCTGTTAGGACAGGTTGATTTAGATAATGTGTTACAGAAAATTTAGCTTCTAGATGCAATAAACCGCTGTGCCTTTGATCTTAAAGAGTAGGTGAAGGTCTAAAGTATATACACTGTCATCTTTTATCCTGTATTCTGATTTACCATAGTCCAAGCCAGATCAGCTTCATTTTTATCTCTAATTGAAGACTGATTTCTTTTTTGGTTACTTTAACTGTTATTATATGTGGCTATGCCAACTTTCAGGGCTGCAGAACTCCATTTCTGAGTCTTGGGTGTCACAGAGTTACTGAAAGTTCCACATAAATACCAGCTTATACACATACAGCTCAGTGTCTCAGAATCTAGAAATACATTTAGAACTTCAGATTAAGTGTGGCTGCTATAAGGGTTTACAATCCAGGCTTCAATTTTCTTATAAGGACTTTCTAAAAGAGACCTTAGCATATTTGTTCTTTTGTTTCTGGCTTATTTTGCACAACCCATTATACCCAGGTTTCATTCCATTCATTGTGTACCTCATAACGTCATTCCTTTTTGTAGCTGCACAATATTCCATCATTAGCTGTAGATATATAGATATAGATACAGATACAGATATAGATAAGTTCACCATTCTGCTTTTCAGTGGGCCTTTTGTCCTCCCCATCTATTGGGCATCATGGATAATGCCCCAAGTAAAAAGACCATGTCCTATATTGTCCTCACCTGGTTGTACATTCACAGAACTGTCAACTTTAGACAATTTTCATTGGAACTTAGAGACAAGAACTGATAAACACAGTCTCACCAAATACCAAATCAAAACCTCCTCTTATCTCTTGTCCCTACCCCCAGTTAGTTACCCCTGGTAGTACTATTGTACTCTTGATGTCTTCTGTTAACTATTGGCCATAGCATGCAATTTTAGTTTTTCCCCTATATCCCTCTATTATTGACTCTTTGTACAATATCAAACCTTTGAAGTAGTTCATGCAAAAACTTATTTATAATTGCAGAGATCATCAGTGGGATATATGGCACTACACATCCCCTTTCAAACATATTTACTTTCAATATGGCAATGTTACTTATAACCTCACTAATTAGTTACCATCCTTAAGTTCAACCTCATTGGGTAGGGTGGTTAGAAATTTTAATGAGAACTTCTTATCTTTCTTCATCAGAATCAGGAATAAACAACAAGAAAATATTAAAGTCCATACTATAAAGCTCACATTCCTTACTTTGATAGTTCATTGATCTTTCCAACATTTAATGAGCACCCCTGTATAACATACATAGTGCTGGTACTGTTAAGACTAAGTCCCTGCACTCTACAACTTCGTAGATATTGTGCTTAACATTTCTGATCACCTACTAGGTACTTTACCTACTGTCTTAGTTTGCCAGGGCTGCTATGACAAATGCCACAGACTGATTTGAAAAACGGGAATTTATTATCTCAGTTTTGGAGACTGAAAGTCCAAAATCAAGATAATGGCAGGCCATACTTTCTCCAAAGTCTGTAGTGTACTGCTGGCAATTATTCTCTCTCTCTATCACATGACAATCTGTCTTCTTCCGTCTACTCCTCTGGCTTCTACTCCTTTTACTCCTCCTTCTCAGTTCTGTCTAGATTTTCTCTCCTTATGAGGACTCCAGTCACATTGGATTAAACCCTTCCCAATCCCACACACCCCCCATTCAATCTGGCTTCACCTTTATCAGATCTTCAAAGATCCTATTTATAGACGAGTTCATACCCACCAGATGGGGATTAGGACATGAAAATATCTTGTGGGAAACATGATTCAATCCTCAACCTACATTATCTCATTTATTTATTACATTACCTCAATAGTACTAACATCTTATAAAAGAAGAAACTGAGGCTAGAAGAGGATAAGTGACTTGCTAAAGCTGCACAGCTTTAACTTTCAAAGTAGAGATATGAGGACAGATCTCTCTGACTCAAAAGCTTTGTCACTTTCCACTCAGGGTGGAGGTAGATAAACATCCTATAACAAGGTAAGTGCTCTCAAAGAGATAGACAGAGTAGTGGTGGCAGTGGCTAACTGTAGGGAGTCAGCAGAGACATTCTGACATTTGTTTTATTTACCAGGACTGGCAAGATAAACGGGAATAATATATGTTCCCTGCCCTCAAAGCACATCTAGGGTCTGGACTACTTCTCTCTGTTTCCCTTCTCATCTCTGTGAATTGTTTCCTCCTAGCCTGCCTATTAATTATGATCACCAATAATTACATGACCCAACCACTGATCTATATTTGGAAACCCAGTAGGGCTGCCACATAAAATACAGTTCCCCCAATGACATCTGAATTTCAGATAAATAATAAATAATTTTTTAGTATAAGTATTTCCCAAATATTGCAAGGGACATACTTATACTAAAGAATGATTTATTGTTTCTCTGCAATTCAAATTTCATTCAGCATCCTGAATTTTTATTTGCTAAATCTGGCCATCCTAAAAGCCAGCCAGAGCTCTTGTCTGGTCCTAATTGTCATCAGCCTTAGCCTTCTTAACCCATGTAGCATCCTGACAGCAGCCTGACTCTGGGCATCTGGTTGCCACCGAGCCATTCCTCTTCTGCTGCTGTGCATGCCCTAGCATGAGAGCCAGGTCTATACTGCTGCTGCTGCAGGAAAAAGGTTTCATCATATTTTCTTTCTTTGCTTCCTCTGAGAGCACTTCCCTGGCAGAACATTGGCAGGCTGGCATCATAGGCTGAACCTGAAAGTAGAAATTGGCATAACTTCATCTCAAAGGAAGTGGTCCAGGAGAGGAAAATGTTGAAACATCAGAACTCTGTGGCCTAGATTCAAAGAACAGACTGTTAAAGACATCCTGAACTTAGCAAGATAGAAGAAGTGGACATTTTTAGTTATTTTATCCTTTCCTTAGTCAGGGTCCCAGGTGTCTCTTTTCCTCTCCCTTTTTCAGAAAGGACCTAGCATGAGTACCATACTAGAAGGCAGGAAAAGACAAGTAAAACCTTACCTGCAAAGATCTTATAGTTTATAGTTCAGCAGGGACACCAAGACCTGTCTAAATAGCTGCCACTGATGACAGAAATGATGATGTTCAAGGGAAGTGCATAAAGAATACTGTGGGACTTTAGAGGAGGAAGGGGATATTTTTGGGTGATGGACAGGGTTCTGTCCAAGCAACTGCATGAAGGACATGTCTTTTGGATACCCTCAAAGGACTTATAGCATTTAAATATGAATCAACATGCGTAAAAAACAAAAATTGTTGAAAACTAGTTATTAGTGATTTATCAAATTGGCACATTACCAAATGATGAGCTCACTAAAATGTTATTCCTTTTAATTATAGAACATGAAGCAATTATTTTTCACCAAAGCCTCCAAATATTCAATTTATTTTATTTATTTATTTTTAATTTCAAGTGATTTTATCTCCCAAATGTCAAAAATATCATAAGATTGATTTCACTCTTCCAACTTTATATACAATTTGCTGCCTACCGGGGATTCTGTGACTCTACTGGTTTGATTCTTGCAGGATTCTCTTATGTAGCCATATGCTTGAAGTTTTATTTCCTTTTTCCTTTTTTTTTGGTGGATTTTTTCTATATACCACTTGTTCTAGTTTGCTATTTGCCAGAATGCAATATACCAGAAATGAATGGCTTTTAAAAAGAGGAATTTAATAAGTTGCTACTTTGCAGTTCTAAGGCTGAGAAAATGTCCCAGTGAAAACAAGTCTATAGAAATGTTCAATCAAAGGCATCCAGAAAGATACCTTTGTTCAAGAAGGCCGATGAAGTTCAGGGTTTCTCTCTCAAATGAGAAGGCACATGGCGAGCACAGTCAGGGCTTCTCTCTCATCTGGAAAGGCACGTGGTGAACACAGCATCATCTGCTAGCTTTCTCTCCCGGCTTCCTATTTCGTGAAGCTCCCCAGGAGGCATTTTCCTTCTTCATCTCCAAAGATAGCTGGCTGGTGGACTCTGCTTCTCGTGGCTATATCGTTCTACTCTGCTCAGTATGAATCTCTCATTCTCCAAAATGTTTCCTCTTTTATAGGACTTCAGTAAACCAATCAAGACCCACCTGAATGGGTGGAGACATATTGTCACCTGATCCAGCTTAACAACCACTCTTGGCTGAGTCACATCTCCAGGGAGATGATCTAATTACAATTTCAAACATACAATAGTGAATAGGGATTAGAAGAAACGGTTGCCTTTACAGAATGGGATTAAGATTAAAACATGGCTTTTCTAAGGTACATACATCATTTCAAACCAGCACACCACTCCATAATTAACACCTTGCATTAGTGATGTACATTTGTTATAGTTCATGAAAGAACATTCTTTTCTAAAGCAATTTTATTGAGCTATATTACAAATTCACATACCATATAATTATCCAAATTGTACAATCAGTGGTTCACAGTATCATCATATAGCAGTGCATTCATCATTACAATAGATTTTTGAGCATTTTAATTTCTCCAAAAATAAAAATAAGAATAAAAGTAAAAATAACAGTAAAAACGAACACCCAAAACATCCCGTACCCCTTGTGCCTGTTTGAAAGTCATATGTTCGCTAGAAAAGCGATGTCCTAATCCTAATACAAGCTGGTGGAGGCAGCTATTTCTTTCAACCTTGGTTCAGCATTGTAGATTGGAAACTTTTAATTAGATTATCTCCACAGAGATGTCCCAATTGTGTGGCCTTTTGATTGGATGGAGATGTGACTCCACCCATTCCAGGTGGGTCTTGATGGAGTTCGTTAACAGGGGAAACATTTGGGAGGGAGTCAGAAACTGCAGAAACCTCAGAGTGGACAGAAACTTCAAAGCAGAGCTGACACAGATGAAGATACTTGGAGAACAGAGACAGGGATGTTTGGAGATACTTGGAGCCCAGCAGATATTGCCATGAGATGTTAAGCAAGCCAGAACCTGGAGAGAGTCAAAGCAAGCCAAGAGATGAAAGCCAGTCCTAAAGAAGCAAAGTGAAGAGCCCCCACAGGAACAGAGGCTGAAGCAATGGTACCCAGGAGCAAGGGACCAGCAGATGTACCCACCTCACTTCCCAACTGACAGAGCTATTCTAGACCCATCAACCTTAACTTGAATTAAAGTATCTTTCCTTGGATGTCTCAGTTTGAACATTGTTATAGGCTTAGAACTATAAACTTGTAACTTATTAAATACCCCTTTTAAAAAGCCATTCCAGTTCTGGTATATCGCATCCCGGCAGCTTGCAAACTAACACACCTGGCATAGCCCCTATTGTTTATTATTATTTTTTATCTTTTTTTTCTTACTCCTCAGTCCACACACTGGATAAAGGGATATCAGTCACACAGTTTTCACAATCATGGGGTCACAACTTAAAAGTTGTGAATCTATAATTATTCAATCATCTTCAAGAATCAAGGCCATTGCATTACAGTTCAACAGTTTCAGGTATTTCTCTCAGGCTACTCCAATACACCAAAAAATGAAAAGGGATATCTATATACTGCTTAAGAATAACCTCCAGAATGACCTCTAGACTATTTAAAATCTCTCAGGTATTGGAACTTTATTTTGTTTCATTTCTCTTCCCCCTTTTAGTAAAGAAGACTTTCTTAATCCCATGATGCCAAGGCCAGGCTCATCCCCAGGGGTCATGCCCCAAGTTGCAGGGAGATTAACACCCCTGGGAGTCATGTTCCATATGGGGAGAGGGCAGTGAGTTTACCTGCAGAGTTGGCTTAGAGAGAAGGACCACATCTGAGCAACAAAAGAGGTTCTCTAGGGGTGACCCTTAGGCATAATTATAAGTAGGTTTAGTTCTCCTTTGCAGGAATATTTCATAAGATTGAGGACTTTCCAAGATTGAGGACTTGGCTTATTAACTTGGTAGTCCTTAATGCTTGAGAGAAATCAGGAAATTTAATATTTCCACAATTTCCCTAAGTCCTTCAAGGGGACTTTGCAATATTTTTTATATTCTGTCCAAAATATTCCAGGATGTATTGGAGTATTACATTAACCCATACAAAATAATAAAATCGCATTCCCTATTCTAGGTTCCATGAAGTTATGGTGTTTGAATAAGATGACCATACAGGTTAAGTTAGTGCACTATCAAAAATATAAATTTTGTACCAAATAAACATCTCCTTCAGTGGTCTCACACAGAGGTTGAAGTTTTAAAATACTGTCAATATCATAAATAGCAGTTACAACTCTGGAATAGATGTGACTGCTTTAAGATCTTACAATCTAGAAATTTTTACAATAGACCTTCACCTGATAACCTATGCTCTCAAAATTCAATTCTCGGAGTTTGTACATTATAGTTAGTCCATGTTAGTGAGGCGTTATAATATTTGCTTTGTTTGTTTGTTTCTGGCTTATTTCATTTAACATCCTGTCCTCAAGTTTCATTCACCTAGTTACATGTTTCACAAGTTCATTCCTTCTTGCAGCCTCAGTTGTCTGTTGTATGTATACACCACAGTTACCCCTTTCAGTCGATGTCCCCTAGGCCACCCCCTTCCATTGCAAATTACACTGCCACCATAAACACCAGTGTGCAAATGTCCATTCCTATGCCTGCTCTCAGTTCCTCCAAGTGTATACCTAACTGGGGGTTGCAGGACCACATGGCAACCCCACTGCTAGCTTCCTGTAGAGCCACAACATTGCCCTCCAGAGGGGCTAAACCACTCTACTTCCCTACCAACAGTGAATAGGTACACCTCTCTCTCTCTCCACATTTCCCCCAGCACTTGTATCTCTCTGTTCTTTTTTTTTTTTTTAGGAAAAATCATTTTAATTGTATACAAACTCTTCCAGACAATGTAAAAAGAGGGATTACTTCCAAACTCATTTTATGAAGCCATCAGGATCTTGGTATCAACACAAGTAAAAAAAAATCAAGAAAAAAATATTTGGGCCTATTTAATTCGTGCATATATATACAATACTGGAAAATTGAATCTAACTATATATAAAAGATGATGTACAACAATCAACTTAGATTTATCCCAGTTATGCAAGGATGTTTTGACATTAAAACAGCCATAGGTATAATTTACTAGATCAGTCAAAAGAGTTATATGTAACAGCAATAAATTCAGGAAAAGCACTTAATAAAAGAAAACACACAATCTTGATTTAAAAAAAATTAACTTCTAATTAGGAACAGAGAGAATATTCTTAACATGATAAAGTGTATCTATAAAAATTATAGAGGAACGTGGCCAAGATGGCGGCTTAGCAATGTGCATATTTTAGTTCGTCTTCCAGAACAACTACTAAATAAGCAGACACAGTACAGAACAGCTCCCGGAGCCACGTCAGTGACCAGTTACACAGCATACCCCAGTCTGGACCAGCTGGACCGGCTGCAAGCCTCCGCAGAACCGTGAGTTCACCAAGCTGTGGCAGCCGGCGCCCCTCCCCCACAGGCGGCTTCCCAGAGGGGAAAGGAAAGGGATTTTACCAGCAGCAGGGGCTAAGCCCAAACAAATGCCAATTGTGGAATTAATTAACAAATTCTGACTACTAAAAATAGGCCCCCAGCTCAGGTGAACCTGGTCAAAGCGGAGGTCGCTCATTGGACTAACGGAAAAAGAGGAAAGGGGAGGAAACGGAGGTTTTTGTGACTGTGTTTCTACAGAGGCTTGGCTGCCACTGGATGCAGCGGCAGGACTTCTTGGGCTGCAACTGCCCCAGGCATAGGCAGAACCGGGCTGCTTTCAGGGCTTCTCTCCCTCCTGTGCCTTCCCCAGGGGAGGGGTGAAGCCCAACTCAGGTGGAATCCCTCCCTCAAGGAATTCAGACCCCAGGACTTGGCAATTTGAAGCCATTAAAACCAGCCCACAACCTCTCTCTCTGTCTCCACCACACCCCCAGCAGGGAGAGTCTGCCAAAGTTATGCTGGTGGGACCTGCAGGCAGACAAGTGCCACATACTGGGAGGGTAAGAAAAACAGAGCCCAGAGACTTCACAGGAAAGATTTTTAACCTGCTGGGTCTCACCCTCAGGGAAAACTGATGCAGGTGACTCCTTCCCCAGATAGGAGGCCAGTTTAGTCCAGGAAAACCCAGCTGGAGTCTATAATACCTATGTAGACCCTCCTAAGGGTGTGGGGGAAAAAGGCACTATACAGGCAGGGCAAGAAACAAGAAAACAAGAACTGAAAAATTCTCCTCTGTTAAACAAAACCTAAGGTAGAGGTCCAGAAAAAGCTGAACTGAAGGTCAAAGAACAGATAGACAACAAATTCATCCAGCAAGAAAACCCTAGGTAAGAGAAGTGAAAGCAATCTCCAGAATAAACGAATTAAGGTAATTAAATGCCTAGAAGACAGCAAAAAATAACAAATCACACCAGGAAAATTGAAGATATGGCCCAGTCAAAGGAACAAACCAATAGTTCAAATGAGATACAAGAGCTGAAACAATTAATTCAGAATATATGAACAGACATGGAAAACCTCATCAAAAACCAAATCAATGAATTGAGGGAGGATATAAAGAAGGCAAGGAATGAACAAAAAGAAGAAACAAAAAGTCTGAAAAAACAAATCACAGAACTTATGGGAATGAAAGGCACAGTAGAAGAGATGAAAAAAACAATGGAAACCTACAATGGTAGATTTGGAGAGACAGAAGAGAGGATTAGTGAACTGGAGGATGGAACATCTGAAATCCGACAAGAAACAGAAACTATAGGGAAAAAAATGGAAAAATATGAGAAGGGACTCAGGGAATTGAATGATAATATGAAGCGCACAAATATACGTGTTGTGGGTGTCCCAGAAGGAGAAGAGAAGGGAAAAGGAGGAGAAAAGCTAATGGAAGAAATTATTACTGAAAATTTCCCAACTCTTATGAAAGACCTAAAATTACAGATCCAAGAAGTGCAGCATACCCCAAAGAGAATAGATCCAAATAGACGTTCTCCAAGACGTTTACTAATCAGAATGTCAGAGGTCAAAGAGAAAGAGAGGATCTTGAAAGCAGCAAGAAAAGGAACCCATCACATACAAGGGAAGCCCAATAAGACTATGCATAGATTTCTCAACAGAAACCATGGAGGTGAGAAGAGAGTGGGATGATATATTTAAATTACTGAAAGAGAAAAACTGCCAACCAAGAATTCTATACCCAGGAAAATTGTCCTTCAAAAATGAGGGAGAAATTAAAACATTTTCAGACAAAAAAATCACTGAGAGAATTTGTGACCAAGAGACTAGCTCTGCAAGAAATACTAAAGGGAACACTAGAGACAGACATGAAAACACAAAAGAAAGAGGTGTGGAGAAGAGTGTGGAAAGAAGGAAAATTAGATATGACATATAAAATCCGAAAGGCAAAATGGTAGAAGAAAGTACTACCCATACAGTAATAACACTAAATGTTAATGGATTAAACTCCCCAATCAAAAGACATAGACTGGCAGAATGGATTAAAAAAACAGGATCCTTCTATATGCTGTCTACAGGAAACACATCTTAGACCCAAAGATAAACATAAATTGAAAGTGAAAGGTTGGGAAAAGATATTTCATGCAAATAACAACCAGAAAAGAGCAGGAGTAGCTATACTAATATCCAACAAATTAGACTTCAAATGTAAAACAGTTAAATGAGACAAAGAAGGATACTATGTATTAACAAAAGGAACAATTCAGCATGAAGACATAACAATCATAAATATTTATGCAATGAACCAGAATGCTCCAAAATACATGAGGCAAACACTGCAAACACTGAAAAGGGAAATAGACACATCCACCATAATAGTTGGAGACTTCAATTCCACACTCTCATCAATGGACAGAACATCTAGACAGAGGATCAATAAAGAAACAGAGAATTTGAATATTACAATAAATGAGCTAGACTTAACAGACATTTATAGGACATTACATGCCACAACAGCAAGATACACCTTTTTCTCAAGTGCTTATGGATCATTCTCAAAGATAGACCATATGCTGGGTCACAAAGCAAGCAACAAGTTTAAAAAGATTGAAATCATACAAAACACTTTCTCAGATCATAAAGGAATGAAGTTGGAAATCAAGAATAGGCAGAGCCCCAGAAAATTCACAAATATGTGGAGGCTCAACAACACACTCTTAAACAACCAGTGGGCCAAGGAAGAAATTACAAGAGAAATCAGTAAATATCTCGAGGCAAATGAAAATGAAAACACAACATACCAAAACTTATGGGACGCAGCAAAGGCAGTGCTAAGAGGGAAATTTATTGCCCCAAATGCCTATATCAAAAAAGAAGAAAAGGCAAAAATCGAGGTATTAACTGTCCACTTGGAAGAAGTAGAGAAAGAAGAGCAAACTAACCCCAAAGCAAGCAAAAGGAAAGAAATAACAAAGATTAGAGCAGAAATAAATGAAATTGAGAACATGAAAACTATTGAGAAAATCAATAAAACCAGAAGCTGGTTCTATGAGAAAATCAATACGATTGATGGGCCCTTAGCAAGACTGACAAAAAGAAGAAGAGAGAGGACGCAATTAAATAAGATCAGAGATGGAAGAGGAGACATAATCACTGAACCCACAGAAATAAAGGAAGTACTAACAGGATACTATGAACAACTTTATGCTAATAAATACAACAATGTACATGAAATGGACAACTTCCTAGAAAGGCATGAACAACCAACTTTGACTCGAGAAGAAATAGATGACCTCAACAAACCAATCACAAGTAAAGAAATTGAATCAGTCATTAAAAAGCTTCCCAAAAAGAAAAGTCCAGGACCAGACAGCTTCACATGTGAATTCTACCAAACATTCCAGAAAGAATTAGTATCAATCCTGCTCAAACTATTCAAAAAAATTGAAGA
>PVIY010032282.1:13047-29229 GCA_004026745.1 Myrmecophaga tridactyla
AGCTACCTAATTCATTCTATGAAGCCAGCATCACCCTCATACCAAAACCAGGCAAAGATATTACAAAAAAAGAAAACTACAGACCAATCTCTCTAATGAATATAGATGCAAAAATCCTCAACAAAATTCTAGCAAATCGAATCCAGCAACACATTAAAAGAATTATACATCATGACCAAGTAGGATTCATCCCAGGTATACAAGGATGGTTCAACATAAGAAAATCAAGTAATGTAATACACCATATCAACAAATCAAAGCAGAAAAATCACATGATCATCTCAATTGATGCAGAGAAGGCATTTGACAAAATTCAACATCCTTTCCTGTTGAAAACACTTCAAAGGATAGGAATACAAGGGAACTTCTGTAAAATGATAAAGGGAATATATGAAAAACCCACAGCTAATATCATCCTTAATGGGGAAAAACTGAAAACTTTCCCCCTAAGATCAGGAACAAGACAAGGATGTCCACTATCACCACTGTTATTCAACATCATATTGGAAGTTCTAGCCAGAGCAATTAGACAAGAAAAAGAAATACAAGGCATCAAAATTGGAAAGGAAGAAGTAAAACTATCACTATTTGCAAATAATACGATACTATATATCGAAAACCCTGAAATATCCACAGCAAAACTACTAGAGCTAATAAACGAGTACAGCAAAGTGGCAGGTTACAAGATCAACATTCAAAAATCTGTAGTGTTTCTATACACTAGTAATGAACAATCTGAGAGGGAAATCAAGAAATGAATTCCATTTACAATTGCAACTAAAAGAATAAAATACTTAGGAACAAATTTAACTAAAGAGACAAAAGACCTATACAAAGAAAACTACAAGAAACTGTGAAAAGAAATCACAGAAGACCTAAATAGATGGAAGGGCATTCCGTGTTCATGGATTGGAAGACTAAATATAGGTAAGATGTCAATTCTACCTAAATTGATTTACAGATTCAATGCAATACCAATCAAAATCCCAACAACTTACTTTTCAGAAATAGAAAAACCAATAAGCAAATTTATCTGGAAGGGCAGGATGCCCTGAATTGCTAAAAGTATCTTGAGGAAAAAAAAGAAGCTGGAGGTCTCACGCTGCCCGACTTTAAGGCATATTATGAAGCCACAGTGGTCAAAACAGCATGGTACTGGCATAAAGATAGATATATTGACCAATGGAATCGAATAGAGTGCTCAGATATACACCCTCTCATCTATGGACATTTGATCTTTTATAAGGCAGTCAAGCCAACTCACTGGGACAGAACAGTCTCTTCAATAAATGGTGCCTAAAGAACTGGATATCCATATGCAAAAGAATGAAAGAGGACCCGTATCTCACACCCTATACAAAAGTTAAATCAAAATGGATGAAAGATCTAAATATTAGGTCTAAGACCATAAAACAGAGGAAAATGTAGGGAAATATCTTATAAATCTTATAATTGGAGGTGGTTTTATAGACCTTACACCCAAAACAAGAGCACTGAAGAAAGAAATAAATAAATGGGAACTCCTCAAAATTAAACACCTTTGTGCATCAAAGAACTTCATCAGGAAAGTAAAAAGATAACCTACACAATGGGAGACAATATTTGGAAATAACATATCAGATAAAGGTCTAGTATCCAGAATTTATAAAGAGATTGTTCAACTCAACAACAAAAAGACAACCAATCCAATTACAAAATGGGAAAAAGACTTGAACAGACACTTCTCAGAAGAGGAAATACAAATGGCCAAAAGCACATGAAGAGATGTTCAATGTCCTTGGCCATTAGAGAAATGCAAATCAAAACCACAATGAGATATCATCTCACACCCACTAGAATAGCCATTATCAACAAAACAGAGAATGACAAGTGCTGGAGAGGATGTGGAGAAAGAGGCACACTTATTCACTGTTGGTGGGAATGTCAAATGGTACAACTGCTGTGGAAGGCAGTTTGTTGGTTCCTCAAAAAGCTGAATATAGAATTGCCATATGACCCAGAAATACCATTGCTAGGTATCTACTCAGAGGGCATAAGGGCAAAGACACAAACGGACATTTGCACACCAATGTTAATAGCAGCATTATTTACAATTGCAAGGAGATGGAAACAGTGAAAATGCCCATCAACAGACGAGTGGCTAAACAAACTGTGGTATATACATATGATGGAATATTATGCAGCTTTAAGACAGAATAAACTTATGAAGTATGTAACAACATGGACAGACCTTGAGAACATTATGCTGAGTGAGACTAGCCAAAAACAAAAGGACAAATACTGTATGGTCTCACTGATATGAACTGACATTAGTGAATAAACTTGGAATATGTCATTGGTAACAGAGACCATCAGGAGATAGAAATAGGGTAAGATATTGGGTAATTGGAACTGAAGGGATACAGATTGTGCAACAGGACTGAATACAAAAACTCAGAAATGGACAGCACAATACTACCTAACTGTAATACAATTATGTTAAAACACTGAACGAAGCTGCATGTGAGAATGATAGAGGGAAGAGGGTTGGGGACATAAATGAAATCAGAAAGAAAGATAGAGGTTATTAAAGATTGAGATGGTATAATCTAGGAATGCCTAGAGTGTATGATAATAGTGACAAAATGTACAAGTTTTTAAAATATTTTTGCATGAGGAAGACCAAAGGAATGTCGTTATTGCAGGGTGCTGAGAATAGATGGTAATGAATATTCTAAAATGTCACCTTATATGTGAGACTAAAGCAAAAAATGTTTGTTACAAAATTTATATTTTGACTAGTGCATTTCCTAATATAACTTATGTGTATAGTTTGATTGAACACCATAAGTACTTGGAATCTCAGGTAGGACATGAGATTTTGTTGGTTTGTCCAGGTGATGCCCCGGTGAATCCCAGAGTGATTCAATCAGTGAGTGGAAAAGTATTTGCAAAGCCCCCTTCGGGGAATGGTGAGAATGGGGAGAAATGCAACCTCCCCACATTGAATTCTTGATATTCTCACAAGCAGTGTGGACAACCAAAGCTATAGGCTGAACCCCCAGTCTTGGGATTTGTTCATATGAAACTTAACCCCAGAAAGGATAGCTCAAATCTACTTAAAATTTAGGCCTAAGAGTCACCCCCAAGAGAGCCTCTTTTGTTGCTCAGATGTGGCCTCTCTCTCCAGCCAACACAACAAGCAATCTCACCACTCTCCCCTTGTCTATGTGGGACATGACTCCCAGGGGTGTGGACCTTCCTGGCAATATGGGACAGAAATCCTAGAATGAGCTGAGACTCAGCATCAAGGGATTGAGAAAAACCCTAGAATGAGCTGAGACTTAGCATCAAGGGATTGAGAGAACCTTCTCGACCAAAAGGGGGAAGAGTGAAATGAGACAAAGTGTCAATGGCTGAGAGATTCCAAACAGAGTCGAGAGGTTGTCCTGGAGGTTATTCTTATGCATTAAGTAGATATCATCTTGTTATTCAAGATGTAATGGAGAGGCTGGAGGGAACTGCCTGAAAATGTCGAGCTGTGTTCCAGTAGCCATGTTTCTCGAAGAAGATTGAATAATGATATAGCTGTCACAATGTGACTGTGTGATGGTGAAAACCTTGTATCCGATGCTCCTTTTATCTACCTTGTCAAGAAATGAGTAGAACATATGGAATAAAAATAAATAATAGGGGGAAGAAATGTTAAAATAAATTTAGTTTGAAATGCTAGGGATAAATGAAAGTGAGGGGTAAGGGGTATGGTATGTATAATCTTTTTTTTTCTATTATTGTTTTATTTCATTTTCTGTTGTCTTTTTATTTCTTTCTCTGAATTGATGCAAATGTTCTAAGAAATGATGAATATGCAACTATGTGATGATATTGAGAATTACTGAATATATATGTAGAACAGAATTATATGTTAATGCTTTTGTTTGTTCTTAATTTTTTAAATTAATAAATAAATTTTTTAAAATTATAGAATACAAATCTTTTTAACTTTTTAAATTGTATAATATAATATATATGTACAAAGCAAAGAAAGAACAATGTAGTCATTTTCAAAACATTCTTCAACAAGTAGTTACAGGACAGATCCCAGCATTTGTCATGAACTACATACCATCATCCCAGATTTTTCCTTCTAGCTGCTCCAGAACATTGAAGGCTAGAAGGAATAAATATTTTTTTATTATCACTATTGACTTTTTAAAATTTTTTGTGAAAAATAACATATATACAAAAAAGCCATAAATTTCAAAGCACAGCACAACAATTAGTTGTAGAACAGATTTCAGAGTTTGGCATGGGTTAGGATTCCACAATTTTAGGTTTTTACTTCTAGCTGCTCTCTGTTCATTTTAAAAAGTTTTATTCACACATCATACAATCCAACCTAAGCAAAAAATCAATGGTTCCCAGTATAATCACATAGCTATGCCTTTGCCATCACAATCTATATGAGGACATTTCTATTACTTCCAAAAAGAATCCCATACCCCTATCCCCACCCACCGCTTATTGACATTTAGCTTGGTATTTTGCTATTGTTACATTCAGTGGAAGTATATTACAATCTTATTGTTAACTATAGACCCTAGTTCGCATTGCTTGTATATTTTCGCAGCATACCATCCTATTTTCAACACCTTGCAATGCTGACATTTATTTGTTCTCCCTCATGCAAAAGCATTCTTATATTTGTACATTTAATCACCATCATTGTCCACTCTAGGCATCACTAAGTTATACCGTCCTAATCTTTATCCTCTGTCTTATCCTCCGGTGTCATACCCCCAGCCCTCCTCCCTCAGCCGTATTCACACTCAGCTTCGTTCAGTGTACTTACAATATTATACTATCACCAGGTAGTAATGTGCAGTCCATTTCAGGATCTTTACAATCAGTTCTGTTACACATTCTGTACTCCGTTAGCATCAAATGCCCAATAGCTACCCTCTTTCTATCTCCTGATAACCTGTGTTCTCAACCTCAACTCTCAAAGTTCACTCATAATGTTAGTTCATAATAGTGAGACCATGCAGTATTTGTCTGTTTATTTCTGGCTAAGTTCATTCAGCATTTTGTCCTCGAGGTTCTTCTACATTGTTACATGCTTCATGACTTCATTCTGTTTTACAACTGTGCAATATTTCATCATATGTAAATATTGCAGTTTGTTTAGCCACTTGTCTGCTGATGGACATTTAGGCTGTTTCCATCTCTTGCCAATCGTGAATAATGTTACTATAAACATCGGTGTGAAAATATCTGTGTCCTTGCCTTCAGTTACTCTGAATATGTGCCTAGTAATGGAATTGCTGGAGCATACAGCAATTCTATACTTAGCTTCCTGAGTACCCTCCAAACTGCCTTCCAGAGTGGTTGCACCATTCTTCACTCCACCAACAGTGTATATGTGTGTCTCATTCTCCACATCCTCTCTAGCACTTCTTGTTTTCTTCTTCTTTTTTTTTATTTTTTTATAATTCTAGTAAGTGTGAGATGATATCTCATTGTGGGTTTGATTTGCATTTCCCTAATAGCCAGTGAAGTTGAGCATTTTTATATGTTTTTGAGTCCTCATTTGTATTTCTAATTCTTAAAAATGTCTGTCCATGTCTTTTGCCTTTTAAAAATTGGGTTGTTTGTCTTTTTGTTGTTGAGTTGTAGAATCTCTTTATAATTCTGGATATTAAATCTTTATCTGATATGTGGTTTTCAAATATTGTCTCCCATAGCATAAGCTGCCTTCTTACTTTTCTGACAAAGTCCTTTGATGCACAAAGCTGTTTAATATTGTAGAGATCCCATTTATCTATTTTTTCTTTCATTGCTTGCACTTTGGTGTAAGGTCTAAGAAACCACCTCCTATTATTACAAGATTTGTAAGATATTTCCCTATATTTTCTTCTATAATTTTTATGGTTTTAGCTCTAATGTTTAGGTCCTTGATCCATTTTGAGTTAATTTTTGTATAAGGTGTGAGATATGGGTCTTCATTCATTCTTTCAGATGTGGATATCCCATTTTCCAAACACCATTTATTGAAGAAGTTGTTCTGTCCCAATCGATTGAGTTAGCTTGGCCACTTTATCAAATATAATTGTCCATAGATGAAAGGGTCTATTTCTGAACACTCATTTCAATTCCATTTGTCATATATCTGTCTTTATGCCAGTACCATGCTGTTTTGACCACTGTAGCTTTGTTATATGCTTTAAAGTCAGGTAGTGTGAGAACTCCCACTTCATTCCTCTTTCTCAAGATATTTTAGATGTTTGGGGTACCCTGAATTTCCAAATAAATTTGGCCATAGGTTTTTCTCTTTCTGCAAAGTAAGTTGTTGGGATTTTAATTAGTATCGTATTGAATCTATAAATCAATTTGGGTAGAACTGACATCTTAACTATATTTAGTCTCCCAATCCATGAACATGGTATGACCTTCCATTTCTTTAGGTCTTCTTTGATTCCTTTTTAGCAATTTCTTGTCATTTTCTGTATATAGGTTTTTTGTGGCTTGTAGTCTCTGTATAACTCTATCATCACCTTTGATCTTTCTATCCCACTCTTTAGGGGTATTTGGGCTATGCCCATTCTAACTTTTTCATGTTGGAAGGGGCTGTCAGTAATATGGGGTAGGGAGATGGAACTAGCTGATGTTCTGGGGAGGCTGGGCCCTCTAGGTTTCAGGACTTCTCTGGTTCAGGGAACCATCTGGAGGTTGTAGGTTTCTGGAAAGTTACCCTATTGCATTGAATCTTTGTAGAATCTTATATATTGCCCTAGGTGTTCTTTAGGATTGGCTGGAATGGTTTTGGTTGGGGGTTGGCAAGGTATGGTGGTAGCAAAGTTTAACTGAAGCTTATATAAGAGTGACTTCCAGAGTAGCCTCTAAACTGTATTTGAACTCTCTCAGCCACTGATACCTTATTAGTTATACTTCTTTTCCCTCTTTTGGTCAGGATGGAATTGTTGGTCCTGCAGTGACAGGGTCAGACTCATCCCTAGGAGTCATCTCTCACACCACCAGGGAGACTTTCACCCCTGGATGTCATATCCCACATAGCGGGGGAGGGCAATGATTTCACGTACCGAGTTCATTCTCACCAACACTTTTATTATCAGACTTTTTTATTCTAGGCATCCTAGTGGGTGTGAACTAGTATCTCATTGTGACTTTGATTCACATTTCTCTAATGATTAATGATATTGGGCGTCTTTTCATGTGCTTGTTGGCATTTGTATATCTTTTTTGGACAAATATCTGTTCAAGTCCTTTGCCAATTTTAAAATTGGGTTTCTGTCTTTTTGCTGTTGAGTTGTAGGTGTATTTTATATATTCTGGATATTAAACTCATATCAGTTATAAGAGTTCAAAATATTTTCCACCATTCTATAGCTTGTCTTTTTACTTTCTTTTTATAATGCCCTTTAATGCTCAGAAGTTTTCAATTTTGATAAAGTCCAATTATCTAAGTTTTCTTTTGTTGTTCATGCTCTTGGTGTCATTTCTATGGATCCATCACCTAAAACAAGTTCCTGAGGGCTTTCTCCTGTTTTCCTCTATGACTTTTATGGTTTTAGCACTTATATTTAGGTCATTCAGAAATATTGAATTAATTTTTGTATATGGTGTGAGGTTGGGGTTCAAATTCATTCTTTCACATGTGGCTCTCCAGTGGTCCCAGTACCATTGTTTGAAAAGATTATTCCTCATTGAATGATGTATTAGTCAGGGCTTTCTAGAGAAGCAGAACCAATAGGATATATCTGTAAATATGAGACTTATAATAGTGTCTCACACAACTGTAGGGATGCAAGAGTCCAAAATCTGTGGGCCAGGCCATAATGCTGGCAACTCCAATGAAATTCCTTGGTGAACTCCACAGGAGAGGCTGGCTAGCTGACAAAATGAAAATTTTCTCCCTTATAAGTCTTCAACTGATTGTACTAAATTCAACTGATTGGATTCTCTCGTTGTGGAAGACATCCCCTTAGTTGATCACAGATGTAATTAGCCACAGATGCAATGAACTTATGACCAGCCTTCTGGTTTATTAACTAGCTACAAAATATTCTTGCAGTAATGGTTAGGCCAGTGCTTGCCTGACCAGCAACTGGGCACCATTACCTGGCCAAGTTGGCACCTGAATCTTACTGTCACATTCCACCCCTTGTCAACTTGGCAACTATATACATCACCTTAAACCATACTTAATCTCTAAATAGAACACAATAATAGACATGTGTCTCACCTAGCAATACTGAACTGTCCTGTGTATAACAGAAACACACTAAATCCACAATAAGGTGCAGGTATTTAGGTAACATTCACTCTTAAACTATAAATGTCCTATAACTTAAATACTATGACATGAACAATACAACCTAGGTCATATGATAGGAAGAAGACAAGATATTTGCTTTATGTACAAATAAAAAATGCTCATAACAAAACAATGAGGAAATATTCATACCAACACAGTCCTCCTTTCTATAACTGGTCACATGGTTGTAGTACATATTTATCACTACCTTCTTCCCATTCCATGTGCTCCCTTTACCCTTTACTTCAGCTGCCCATGGTTCTTTTCTGGTGGGGTGAACCAAACCTTCATTCCAGAAGCTTCTGGGCCATTGGTAGCCCTGCCTAGATTGGGTTGTTGCAGTTTTTCATTGATTTAATCACAGGGCATGTTAGTACTAAGAGATGCCCTAGGGGATCTCCTGTATTTCAGGAACTCTCTTCTTTATCTTCATTTTGTAGTTACTGTAGTTACTGTCTTATTTCTTCTGATAGTCAGGATCAATCACCCTAGCCAGTATAGTAATCCACTTCCTTGCCTGTTGATTCAGAGGCATGAGAAGCCCAAAGTGGCCTGGTGGCAGTCTTAACTTCCAGTTCAATGGACTAATTGTATCTCTTGGTAGGAGCACTCCTCCTCTTGGAACTAAGAACTTGTGTTAGTTTAAAAGCTTCCAGCATGAAGTATATGAGAAATGGAAGGGCTTTTATAAAAGGGTGTTCAATAAGTTGCAAGTTTACAATTCTAAGGAAGTGAAGGTGTCTAAATTAAGGCACCAACAAGAGGTTAACTTTGCTCAAGAAAGGCCGATGGGTGGCATCTGGTGGTCCCTTGCTCCTGGCTTTGCTGCTTTCAGACTCTGTTCCTTTAGGGGTTCCCCACTTACTTCTCCAGGGCTGGGTTTCATCTTTTGGCTTCCCTCAGCTCTCTCCAGGTTCTGGCTTGCTTAACATCTCATGGCGATGGCTGCTGGGCTCCAAGCATCTCCAAGGATCTGTGTCTCAGTTCTCTACATGTCAGCATCGGTGTCAGCTCTGCTGTGAAGTTTCTGTTGGCTCTGAGGCTTCTGTCATTTCTGTAGGCTCTGTCTGCTCTGAGGTTTCTTCAAAATGTTTCCTCTTTTAAAGGACTTCAGTAAACTAATCAAGACCTACTTGGAACTTGGAATAGGAGGAGTCACATCTCCAACCAATAAAAAGATCACACTCACAATTGGGCGCGTCACATCTCCGGGAAGATAATCTAATCAAAAGTTTCCAACAACAGTATTGAATTAGGATTAAAAGAAGTGACTGCCTGTACAAGATAGGAACAAGATTAAAACATGGCTTTTCTGGGGACGTAATACTTTCAAACCAGCAGAGACCTGTAGACCAGCAGAGCTTAGGGTTTCAGGGACAGGAAGCAAAAATGTTTCTAGTGGCTCACCAGGAGTGATAGTGAGGGGTGCCACTCCCATTTCCACCCCCTTGATTCCTGCACCCATAAATCCTGGCCATGGGAGAAACCAGCACCATAGAGTGGATGCTGATTCAGAGTATACACAGCCTCCAGGAGAACATTGCCCCAGCTCTGCAAGGTATTGTCATGCATTTTGTGCTACAATTGGGTCTTCAAAAAATCAATCCACCATTCTGTCAACCCAGCTGACTCTGGATGATGGGAAACATGATAAAACCAGAAAATTCCATGAGCATGTGCCCATTCCTGCACTTCATTTGCTGCATTGTGTGCAGGGAAGGCAAGTCCATATTTAGAGTATGTGCCTATTCCAGTTAGAACAAATTGCTGCCCCTTCCATGATGGACATGGTCTATTGTAATCAACCTGTCACCAGATAGCAGGTTGATCACCTCAGGGAATGGTACCATATCAAGGACTGAGTGTAGGTCTCTGCTGCTGGCAGATTGGGCACTCAGCAGTGGCTGTAGCCAGGACAGTCTTGGTGAGTGGAAGTCCATATTGCTGAGCCCACACATAACCTCCATCCCTACCATCATGCCAACTTTTTCCATGAACCCATTGGGCAATGACAAGAGTGACTGGAGAAAGAGGATGACTTGTATCCACAGAACAGGTCTTCTTTTCCACTTGATTATTAAAAGCTTCCTCTGCTGAAGTCACCCTCTGGTAAGCATTCACAAGGGACATAAATATCCACATTTTTTTCTCACTCAGAAATGTGTATCCACATACCTCTTCCCCAGACTTCTTTGTCATAGATTTTCTAATTGTGCTCCTTCTGAGTCTCTAACCATCCAGTTAAACTATTAGTAACAACCCATGAGTCAGTATACAAACACACCTTTGGTCAGTTCTCCTTCCAAGCAAAATAAACACCCAGGTACACTGCTCAAAGTTCTGCCCTCTGGGAGGATTTCCCCTCACCACTTGTCTTTCAGGAACATCCCAGAAAGGGACTCTAATTCTGCAGCTGTCCACTTCTTAGTGGTACCTGCATATTATGCAGAACCATCTGTGAACCAGACTGGAGCATTCTTTTCCTCAGCCAACTGATTGTAAGGAAGTCCCCAAGAGGCCATAGTTCTGGGAAAGAAAATGTAATATGGCAGGAGTGGGAGCCATGGGCATTTGGGCCACTTCTTTATGTAACTTACTTGTGCCTTCGGTACCCTCTCAAGCCCTATCTCTTATACATCATTTCCATTTTATGATGAAGTGCTGCTGTACATGCCCAACTTTATGGCTTGGTGGGTCAGACAACATCCAGCTTATGATGGGCAACTCAGGCCTCATGGTAACTCAGTGGCCCATGGTTAAGCATTCAGTCTCTACTAAAGTCCAGTAGCAGGCCCTAAGCTGTTTCTCAAAAGGAGAGTAATCTGCAGAGGATGGTAAGGTTTTACTCCAAAATCCTAAGGGCCTGCATTGTGATTCTCCTGTAGGGGCCTGCCAAAGGCTCCAGATGGCATCTCTATTTGCACTGACACTTTCAGAACTAAGTTGGATCTGCTGGATCATATGGCCTAAGTGGCAAAGCAGTTTGCACAGCAGACTGGACCTTTCACAAAGCCCCTTTTTATACCAGTCTCCACTCAAAACTAGCAGCTTATCTGGCCACTCAGTAAATGGGCCAGAGCAACACACCCAAATGAAGAATATGTTGTCTTCAAAATCCAAAGAGGTCAACTAGGTATTGTATTTCTTTTTTTAGGCCATAGGAGGCACCAGATGCAATAACTTATCCTTCACCTTAGAAAGGATATCTCAACATGCCCCACAGCACTGAATACCTAGAATTTTCACTGAAGTGGAATGCCCCTGTATTTTTGTTGGATTTATCCCCCATCCTCTGATATGCAAATGCCCTATGTATAAGTCTAGAGTAGTTGCTACTTCTTGCTCACTAGGTCCAACCAGCATGATATCATCAGTATAATAGACCAATGTCATGTCTTGTGGGAGGGAGAAATAATCAAATTCCCTGGAGACAAGATTATGACATAAGGCTGGAGAGTTGATATACCCCTGAGGTAGGACAGTGAGGGTATACTGCTGTCCTTGCCAGCTGAGAGCAAATTGTTTCTGGTGGTCCTACTAACAGCTATTGAGGAAAAACATTTGCCAGGTCAATAGCTGCATGCCAGGTACCAGGGGATGTGTTGATTTGCTCAAGCAATGATACCACATCTGGAATAGCAGCTGCAATTGGAGTCACCACCTGGTTAAGTTTACAATAATCCACTGTCATCTTCCAAGACCTATCTGTTTTCTGTACAGGCCAAATAAGAGAGTTGAAAGGGGATTTGGTAGGAATCACCACGGCTGCATGCTTCCAGTCCTTAAGAGTGGCACTTATCTCTGCAATCCCTCCAGGCATCTGGTATTGCTTCTGATTTATTATTTTGCTAGGTAAGGGATGTTCTAATGGCTTCCATTTGGGCTTTTCTACCATAATAGGCCTCACTTTATGAGTCAGGGAACCAATGTGGGGATTCTTCCACCTGCTGAGTATGTTGATTCAATTATGCATTCCAGAACTGGGGAAATAACCACAGAATTGGTCCAGGGACCCACTGGACCCACTGTGAGTTGGAACTGAGCTAAAACTCCATTGATCGCCTGACCTCAATAAGCCCCTGCTCTGAATGGTGGACTGGACTGACATTTTGGGTCTCCTGGAATTACTGTCACTTCTGAGCCAGTTTCTAATAATCCCCCAAATATTTGATCATTTCCTTTTCCCCAGGGCACAGTTACTCTGGTAAAATGCTATAGGTCTCCTTGGGGAGGGTTAGGAGGGAAGTTAACAGTTGTTAAATTTTTGGCAGTGTAAAATGGTCCTTCTCCAAAGGTACCTGATAGTCCCCTCATTCAAAGGGCACTGGGTCTGTAAACTGTCTCATGTCTGGGAATTGATTAAGGAGCCATGACTGTCTGTTTTTGTGATTCAAATTAAATTTTTGTTCTTTTGACCTAGAATTCTTCTGCTTGTACAGCTCAACCAAAAATATTAGTAGACTGTCCATCTATTTTACTTCTAGGTGCCCCATGATCTACTAGCCAACAACATAAGTCTCTATGAGTCAGATAATTTTCACTGGTGCTTTGAGTCTTCTGTCCATTGTGGTAGCCATACTCACCTTGTCTTTGGTGATGAAGTGCTGCAATGTGGCTTCTTCCAACTCAGGATCTGATTATTCCCATTGTGTTTAAAGATTCCAGCTCAGTGATGGCAGTTCCCACAGTAATATCTGACCTGCAGGGAAGGGTGACTACAGAGTTCATCAGGGATGATGGAGATATTCTCACAAATTTATTCCTCAAAATCTTGTTAAAAAGTGTGTCCTCTGGACATTCCTGGGGTGTGTGAGCAGGTCTTCTATGATAAATCCATTCTGACATTACACTCTCTCTAAGCCTTTAGATCCCCTCATCTACATTATACCAGGGCAGTTCTGGCATTTTCAACCTTAAGGAATGTCGGCCAGCTTTTGATCCATGTTTCAGTCAACCACCCAAACAAGCTGTTAATGCCCTTTCTAACCCCTCGAGCTACAACACTGAATGCAGAATCTCTGCTTAGTGGGCCCATATCAGTAAATTCAACCTGATTGATCTGTATATTCCTTCCATCATTAGTCCACACTCTTAATATCCATTCCCACACATATTCCCCTGATTTCTGTCTAATATAAATTGGAAAATTCATGCAATTCTTCTGATGTATACCATGCCTCCTCATGAGTTACACTTTGTACCTCACCTTTTGGGGCCTGTTGGGACTTTACTCTAGTTATAGATCTTGAAGAAAAGAGGGATGGTGGAGGTGGGTCATGAAAAGTATAGAAGTGTCTTTCAAGCCAATTACCTTATGACATTCTGTTGAAGAGTCATCTGGGAAAATCGGATTAGTTGCTCCAGGCAGAGGAGTGAGGGCTGTTTCCCCAGGAAAGGTGCTTGTTTAGTAGGCACTGAAGGGTTAAGCTCTTTAGGTGAAGATTAGATGGTAGACTCCTCAGAGTGGACTGGAGGCTGGGAAACTGTTACCTCAAGGCAGGTTGGAGGTCCGGTAGCTGTCTCGGGGCAGGCTGGAGGTGTGGTAGCTGTTTCCTCATGACAGACCATTACAGGTCTATCTAGCAATGACTCAACATAACCCATGGTTCCCATGTCCCCACTGGCATCATTATCAAGTCATATGTCCCCATCCCAAATTTCAGGATCCCATTTTTTTTCCCATTGAAGACTTTAGTTTAAGTAGATACCCTGCAAGTTTGAGAATTTAATTTACATTGTAAATCTGCTACTTGCACAATGAGACTTTAGATCTGGTTTTCAGAAATTTTAAGTCTGTGACTACAGAAAATAAAATTTTCTTTCAAGGCACACACAGAAACTTTTGCATATTTCATATGGCATTTAAGTTGCAAATTTGAAGCCTTCAGCTCATCCCTTTCTCTCATAATTGTACCCAGCATATCTAAGAAAAACTAGCCAATGATCATTATACCTCTTAACTACACAAAACTCCGTTAAGGTGTCAAAAACACTGTCACACAGAGCCTTATCTCATATAAGAATATGATTAGGATATTCAAATGGTGATATTTTGCATATTATATGGCCAGCTCACGACATGGACATCATGCCATCTTGATTATTGGAAATAGAGTCATTAGTGCCTTTGAAACTAGTCAGAGTAGAAAACCAACCATAAAAACCCATTTTAAAGATTCTGTTTCTCAAAAACCACTCCTGGGTACCAAGTTGTATGAGTAGGGGTTCTCTAGAGAAACAGAACCAATAGGAGATATCTGTAAATATGAGCTTTATAAAAGTTTCTCACACAGCTGTGGGGATGTAAGAGTCCAAAATCCATAGGGCAGACTGCAAGGCTGGCAATTCTGATGAGGTTCCTCGACAAACTCCACAGGAGGTGTTGGCTCGCTGAAAGTCTACATGAATGGGTTATCTCATTGTGGAAGACACACCCTTAGTTGATAATAGATGTAATCAGCCACAGATGCAATAAATTGACTGATGATTTAATAATATAGCATTCTGGTTTATTAACTAGCCATGAAATATCCTTCTAGTAATGGCTAGCCAGTGCTCACCTGACCAGATAACTGGTCAACAACACCTGGTCAAGTTGACACCTGAACATAACCATCATTCCAATTTCATTCTTTTGCATGTGGTTCTCCAGTTGTCCCGGTGCCATTGTTTGAAAAGACTATTCCCCATTGGCTGGTCTTGGCATCCTTGTGAAAAATCAGTTGGGAGAGTGCTGTCAGGGTGTACATGTGTGGCAGAGCTCTGGAGAAGGTGCTGTCACATCCAGCATCTGACAGCCTGCGGATGTTTTATTTTCTTGGCTGAAACTAGCAGAAAATAAAGTGACGTGGCACCAGTTTTGGGACCAACCTCATGGGCAGGGGCAGTCTGACTTAGAATAACATTTGGATTTCTTGAAGGACTGAGATACTCAGAATACATTGATTGGCAGTGGGGCGAGCACACTACTACTGCTTCCGTTGCTGCGGGTGTTCTATTTTGTACAGGCTGGTGTAAATCATAGATTCAGCTGTTATTTATCTTACTATGAAAGAATTCAACCACTCATACCATGCCTATTGTGTTATAGCATCAATAGCCTTCCTAATGGTCAATGCAGTATCAAATGGACAAGTCCAAGGTGATGGTTACAAGTGAAGGCTACCTGGGTCAAACAGTTGCTCACATTTGGCTATTCATTGGTTTCGTGTTGGCCTTTGGATACCTGATTGTATCTATGTGGATTGTCTTTGGAGGTTATGTTGTTAAAGAAAAACCCATAGTCTATCCTAGAATTGTTATATCTTTCCAGAATGACCTCATCTTTTTGGAGGAAGGGTTTTTAAGTTTGGCCACACTGAAGACTTATGGCAGTGAAAACATCTGATTTCTTCCATATCAGCAGCTTTGTGTGGTTTTCACTTCTCACTCCCAATCTTTTGTACTGCTGTTTTCTAAACTTATTTCTGGGTGTAATTTAAGAATAAAATTATGTAACACTAAAATCATGAGATTTTTAAACAACAAAAATATCTATTGTGGCATGCACTTGATTAACTTTCAAATGTAAAAGGAAAATATTTCACATGAGTTATTTTCTATCAAGCTTTATCATGGTATAATTTGTTAAAATAAATTGCAAATGCAATTCATGGATACATTTATACAAGTATTTGTCATATCTGAGGTTCAAAACTGCAACCAAAGTGCCCTGAATATTTAATATGTGTATTTGCATGTGGAATCTTTTGTGTCAAATATTAAATTAAATTAAAAACTATTCAGTGGTTAGAAAAAAAAATCAGTAAGTAGGAGCTGTTGGTGCACAATGTCCTCAGTAACTATGTACTTGGGTCCTGGCCAAGAGC
>PVIY010032283.1:0-29131 GCA_004026745.1 Myrmecophaga tridactyla
AAAGGTAGAAATAAAAACAGTTATGGTACAGAGACAGACTGGAGTAAAATTAAGAGACAGATCTGCCATATCAGCTATGGGATTCTCCAGGTATACAAACATCTGGTGTGATATTTCTGTTCTCCTTTGTTCACTTGTTCAGATAAATTGGTTGCAGGCTACTAGGACTTAAGAAACCATATTAAAAATAAATTGATAGACAGATAGATGGTGGATAGCAAGATTGATAGAGAGGAAGGAAGGAAGGAATGAAGGAGGGAAGGAGGGAAGGAAGGAAGGAAGGAAGGAAGGAAGGAAGGAAGGAAGGAAGGAAGGAAGGAAGGAAGGAAGGAAGGAAAGAGGGAAGGAAGGAAGGAAGGGAGGGAGGGAGGAAGGAAGGGAGGAAGGAAGGAGGTAAGGAAGGGGGGAAGGAAGGAAGACCTAGATGTGTTTTCTGGTACCCTGTTACTGACATGCCCTAGCATTTTTCATGCAGCTCTATCATAAACAAACATCATACATCCCACCATTTTGAAGCAGAAATCAACTCTTAAAATTGGTTAAATGCTTATACACTACTGAACAGTGATATACAATTTAAAATACCGATCTCTATTAAATGCTTTACCTTTTACTATACTTATCCAATAATTTCACATCTCTTAAGTACTTTTTATTTGGAGACGATGAGTAAATTGCCACAATGATTCCTCTCTAAAAAGAAAGATTCAGCCATTTAGAGAAGAAATCAAGATGTCACATAGTTACAAGCCTTTCATCTCACTATGGGATCATTTCTATTCTTTAGGCAGAATGATTGTTGTAGTTGTTATAACATATTTTCAAAAGTATATTTTATCAAATCTCCTCTTCTTGGAGTTGCCACTTTCATCTTTGCATATGTTTCTAAGATATTACATAATCTTATTTTAGAATGGCACCAACATCTGATAATCCAAGCCAGAATTATCCCTTATATTAGAGTTTCATTAATTCATGGCCATCACAATTTCTAAAATTCTCTAGAAATCCATTTGTAACATTTTATTCCTGTTACTATTGCTTTACTGAAGAACTTCTTTGTGTTATTTTAATTGCCTTCTAACTAGTGTCCTTATCTCTGTTTTCTCCTCTCAGTAATCAAGGAAAGTATTTAGAATAGCATAGGGAAAAATCTTTCCTAAGGTTCCCAGAGTTAAATGTTTTCAGAACCTACTATAATAAATTGTTTATATATTACCTTTATATGTAGTAGTGCAAGTAAAAGTGAAGAAAATGATTTATAATTGTTCCTATAGAATATAAAAATGCATAGAAAAATGAAATTAATTGCAGAATTCTTAGACACAAAGGGAATTATATCAATTGAGTGAAAGCACAGTTGCTTTTTGCTTCTAATTAAAGACAAACTTTAATTTTTTGTTTATTATTATTGCCTTTCTTTGAAAAATTTCTACATTAGAAATAAAAATAAAATTGCCATTACAAAAATGTTTAATTTTTCCCAAAATCTTTATAATACTTTATTTAAATTTATATTAAAATAAAACTTCGATAAAGTTTTATATGTTTGTTTAT
Organism: Myrmecophaga tridactyla; assembly: GCA_004026745.1. Lineage (NCBI taxonomy): Eukaryota > Metazoa > Chordata > Mammalia > Pilosa > Myrmecophagidae > Myrmecophaga > Myrmecophaga tridactyla. The sequence continues at coordinate 1,558 of PVIY010032283.1, forward strand.
TTGCTTATATTTTTCTTATTTGAGACTCAAAATAGCTCTCTTGATACGTAGAGCAGAAATTATACTTTTTGTAGAGTAGGCTGTGCGAGGGAGTATACTTTTTATTTCCATTATTATAACACAATATTCTTTTACTCCTTTTTCATTTTTCATATACCAAGGACTCCCATCTCTGGAAATCTTAAGGACGTATTTCATTTTTGCAACTATAAGGACAACTTTTTTTTAAAATTTTAAACTGATATATTAAAACCATACACTACATTGCTGATGGAATTTTACTAAAATAAGTCTTGGAATCCTACTAAGTCAATATTATTCAAAAATACGTAACATAATTTTAAAATTTAGTTTACTAACATTTCCCAAGTAACAAATAACTCAAACTATTTGACAACATTATCTAAATATTCAGATTCTATGTAACTGAAAGTATTTTTTGAAAAATCAACTTGAAAAATGATGAGAAGCTGATATTAGAAACTGTTTTAAGACAGTGTCAGGATAGCGGTCCTTGGCTCAATCTTCCTCCACTTCCTTTCATGATTCCCACAGAAATAGAAAAGGACCCCAATTTATATCATCCTTAAAACTCAGACAAACACTCAACCACTTTCTAGGTTCCAGGAGGAATTTAAAATTACTCTACAGCCAATAAAACTGGAATGAGAAACATAATTAATGACCTCCCTATATATTTTTACAAAAACTAAAACATAAAACACCACCACCAACCAGAGAGAACGTAGAAACAGCTTTTGTCTCTCATGACCTGTCTCCTGGTTCAGAAACCCAGGGTCCATGTCAACAAGAAAACCAAGCAGTGTGGGGCTGATTTTGAAGCACTCAGAGGGCTCGTGCTTCCCTCTTCCATCAGTACATCCCCCCCAAATCAATTCATAAAATACAACTACAGGCAAGAGGCAGGAGGAATTTTGCTGTGCTACATACTGAGAAGATTCTTCATTGTTAAATCTATAAGCAAGAGTTACCATAGGAAGACCACTAGCAGACATGCAATTTAGGTATTAGGGGTGGGGGGTTATTCCCCCCCCTTTTTTTTTAAGTTCAAGTCTAGAAGCAAGGTGCTTGAGGTAAATATTAAATCTTCAGCAAAGTCACAGAGAATGCATGTTTACAAAATAAATACCAGCATTAATTATTATTTTGGAGTGCTGAAACTGAAAAATAGTGGACAAGACACTGTTTCTTCCTGCCCGGTGGAATCTTGTTCTCATTCACAACTTCCCTCACCCTCCACACATGTCAAACAAAAAAGAAGATAGTTATGTTGTTACATCTCACTAGATAGAGTATTCTAACCTGTAGCTCTTAAAAACAAAGATGCTTATGTCACAGGAGAAGTGCTATTTGCTTTTACACTTATTATACAAACATATTGATAACAAAATGTGCATACATTAGGATTCCAGTTTTCATTTGTTCTTAGAGACATGAAAACATGAATATATACATTTATGCAAAATGGTTCCAATTTTGTAAATGCATATAAAAACACATGATAGTGTGCTGGTTTGAAAGGATGTATGTACCCTAGAAAAGCCATCCTAATCCCATTTTGTAAAGGCAGCTAAATCTTCTAATCCCTATTCAGTACTGTATGTTAGAAACTTTAATTAGATCATCTCCCTGGAGATGTGACTCAGTCAAGAGTGGTTGTTAAACTAGATTAAGTGGAGACATGTCTCCACCCATTCTAGGTGGGTCTTGATTAGTTTACTGGAATCCTATAAAAGAGAACAAGGGAGAAAGTCAGGAGATTCTGAGAGAACAGAACAATGTAGCCATGAGAGGCAGAGAGTCCACCAGCCAGCGACCTTTGGAGAAGAAAGAAAATGCCTCCTGGGGCACTTCATTAAACAGGAAGCCAGGAGAGACAGCTAGCAGATAATGCCATGTTCGCCACGAGCCTTTCCAGATGAGAGGGTAACCCTGTGTTCGCCATGTGCCTTCTCACTTAAGAGAGAAACCTTGAACTTCATTGGCCTTCCTGAACCAAGGTATCTTTCCCTGGATGCCTTAGATTGGACATTTCTATAGACTTGTTTTAATTGGGACATTTCCTACCCTTAGAACTGTAAACTAGCAACTTATTAATTCTCCTTTTTAAAAGCCATTCCATTTCTGGTATATGGCATTCCTGCATCTAACAAACTAGAACAGATAGCAATACACCAACATACTAACAATCATTTATCCTGGTTGATGAAATAATGTCTGGTTATTATTTTCTTTTTATGTGTATCTGTGTTTTTCAAATTTTCTATAATACTTACATATTTTGTGTACAAAATATGAATATTGAAACTTAAAAGTCATTTTGTAAATCTAGCTTTCTTCTCTTAGATTTGAGAAAACTGGGTGGCAGAGAAGAGAATCAACAAACCAAGGTCACATAGATAATACCTACAGAGTCCGAAATAAACCTTGTTCTGTATATCCTTTTCTAAATTCTTTTTACAATAGAAATTTTTAAAAATATAATAAACAAACAAGCATGAACAGATTTTCCTATAGTTTTCAAATACAGGATCTTTGACAACAAGAAGCTGAAAAGTCTCACATATGTATATCACTTCCAAAAAATCATATCTATAAAAACAGTGCTCAGAAAAGTTCACCATTCAATAGACAAGCTAATTATCATTTGTTTAACCCTGCTGAGAAAGGAAGTTAGTTAAAAGCTTAGGTAAGGGCTTTACCCATACATGTAGATAAGAATCATTAAAACTCTTAATAGTTTAATCTTTAAAAATCCCACTGATGTTGCTCTTGTGACTGCAATTGATTAGGATCAAACATACCTTATTGAAATCTGCAGAAAAAATATTCTTCTAATATGTGTATCTGCTTCACTTATTTGTGTCTGTAAATATATCTGTTCTCATAACTAACCACTTTATCTAACTACTAAAAGTTACTTTTAATGAGTTCTATTTATTATTAAATCTATCAAGTATTTAGAGTGTAGGATATTCATATTTTCTCACCTAATATAGAAACAATTGCAGTTTTAAGATAATTATTAAATGACTGAAATCACAAGAATCGCATCAGTACTTGTTCTCTCTTTTTTAATCTATTAAATTAAAACTATTTTTATCCTGCATGATTCTTTCTCTTATTATTAAACAATGGAATCTTTTCTTCTCTCCCTCTCTCAAAATATTCTTGGAATTTCAGTGAGACATTGTATCATGCCAAGGAGGCAGATGAACTCAAATAATTCATAAAATAGGAAGCAAAATATATAAAGTACGCTATTTAGCTGTTATTCAATATAATTACAATCTTATCTTCAGGTCTCATTGTGAAAATGCATAGAAAAAGTAAATTAACAATCTCCCCTAGACAAATCAGTGAAACACATCCCATTATGAAAGCTGCACAACCGACACCAACCAGGTCCCTCTATAGTCTATGTCACCTCATTCCAAGACACTTCTCTGTTCAATTTTTCTCTCTTTAGTTCATCTTAAAATACCAAGAAATGACTTATTCTGAGCTTCTTTTAAGTATATACAAAAGTGTTCCAATGTGAAGGTTTAAGTTGCATCTCATTTTCTTTTTCTTACATGTAGGGCTACATAGCTAGGACATAGACTCTCTTTTATTTATTTATTTGCTTTTTGCACAGTCAGAATCTGTAAGAGTTCCTCTGATTTACAGTCTCAGGAGAATATCAGAAGCAGGAATGAGCATAGAACACTTTGAGTTTAGGCAGTTTGTTTACAAGAAAGAACTCCGAGACCTAAACTGGTGGCATGGACCAGAGAGTAGCAGCACCATATGTAAAGACTATAAAGACTATCTATAGTCTCTCACTACAGTCCACAGTGGTTATTTTAATTACTACTTTTAGCCAGTTTCATCCCATGCAGTTCCTCTTAATATCATTAAGGGATAAAACAATCCTTCACATAGCACTTTGCAAAAACATTAGTGTTGAATGAAAAAGGAAATGAGTAAGCACATATAATTATCTCTTTCCTATAGAAGGCACCTAACCATTTAATTCTTTCTGCTCATCTCCTAATACCTTCGAGCAAAATATTTCTGAGTTACCATCTCAACATAGCCTCCCTTTAGTAAACTAACAGTGGGCTTCATCCTCTTTACAGTGAACTTCGGACATAATTTGTAATTTATTAGACCATTTGAGAATATGAAGGAATCCAAATGATTTGATTAAGCAGTATATGATCATAAATTACTGCTAAAGCTATCTAAATCTAGTGTAATGAGACATATTAGAAAAGATCTGGGGGCAACAAAAAAGCAAAAAAGATTAAATAAAAGGCAACTGAGTAAACATGTTGACCTAATGCTTTGGGGCGCTTAAAATGCTTTAAAAGCACACATTTGTCATATAATGAAAAAATTAATTACAGTTTCTAATATGAAAGGAATGAATCAACAAACTGGATAAAAAAAAAGACCTAATGCTTAGAGTCATTGTTTAGCACTTTGCTAAAATAAGACAAATAAAGATTTAAAAAGATGACAAATAAGCAAATGAAAAACATTCATCATTACCCATTAGAAAAATGCAAATGAAAGCTATGGTAAGATTCTATATGATATACCTATATTAGAATGATTAAAATTAAAAATCAAACAGGCAATAACAAGTGCTGGAAAGGACGCTCAGGTCCTGGATTTCTCATACATTGCTAGTAGAAATGTAAAATTATAGCCTTTCTGGAAAACAGTTTGATAGCTTTTTTTTGCAACATTTAACATACATAGACTAAGCAATCAAACTCCTAGGTATTTATTCTAGGAAAATGAAAATTTATGCTCACACAAAAACCTGTACAATTTAATTTTTCTTCCACAGGTAAAGGGTAAATAACATATGGTACATTCCTAGAATGGAATACTACTCAACAATGAAAGGGAATGAGCCATTATATATACAATAACTTGAAGGGATCTCAAGGGTATTGTGCTAAGTGAACAAAATATTTCAAAATGTCACAACTGTATAATTCTAATTATATAACATTTTTGAAGTAATAAAAGTTTAGTAATGGAAAACAGGTCAGTGGTTGCCAGAAATTAGGGTTATGGGGAGGGTATGAACATAGAACAGAAATATGATATTTTTTTTTTAGTTTTGTCTTCTTTTTTATTTGTTTGCAGTGATGAAAATGTTCTGCAACCAGATTTTAATGATGGTTACATAAATCTGTACATATGATAAAAATTGAAAGAATTATACAGCAATAAAAAAGTGACATGGAATCTGAATAAGATTGACAATTGAGTTGAGACTATTATACCAAAGTGAATTTCCTGGTTTTGATAATGTAATATGGTTATAAAAGATGCTATCATTCGGAGAGGCTAGAAGAATGGGAACTCCATATTAATTTTGCAACTTTGGGGAAGCCTAAATTACTTCAAAATAAATGGTATAAAATAAAATAAAACAAGGAACCCTCCTTCTTTTCTTCTATCATTTATCTTAAAAAGAGGTAAATTATAAAATTCAAATTGCATTTCTCCATAACTCATGATTTTTTTTCTAATTTTGACTAGTTCTCATCATCGTACATGAAAAAGCCTGAAACACTTGAAACACTGATCATATATATGGAAGTTCCATTTTCGTATACACCACAACACTAAACATTCTCTCTGTGAAGATATGGCATAAACAAAATGGTCAGCAATGTAAATGTGTCAATTCCTTATCTTCAAACCCATACCCAATTAGTATTTTATTAGCAGATTCTTTCCAGGATATGTTATTTCACAATATATTTGCACACTGCATCTTGCATACATAAGAAGCCCAGAAATTAGAGTACCACCAACAAGTCTCAATCAATAGAAGAGAGAAGCTAATGGATAAAAGCTTGACATGGTCAGTCCTCAGGTAGAGTTCTGAGAGGTGTAAGAACCATCAAGGAAATAGGAACACCATAGCACACTTTCAGTAACAGCAATCTCCATTTAGATGATTTTGTATAGGGAAAAAAAAATTAACAATCTTACTCATTTTATGATATTATGAATAATCACAATTAAGTTCACATTTATTAAAAAATAAAATCATTTTTATATAGATGTCTCGGTCAACTCTATGGTGATTAGGAAAGGTTTTAATATTTCCTTCAATGCTAAATGTACCATTGTGGCTATTAGCATGTTTACAGATAAATTCTTAAGCCATAGCTGTTTCTAATAAAGTATGCCTCTCTCATGCATAATATATCCACAGACTCTACAATGATACTTTCCCTCTGTCTGTAAAATTATTACCCTAGTCCCAGCAATCATTAACCATTGTAAACTACTGAAATAGATTCCTCACTAAAGTTTCCATTCACACTTATGCCTTCCCCTCAAATTTTACAATAATACATCTTGCTGGATTATAAATCTGACCAAGTGACTCCTCAGCTTAAAATTTCTCAATCTTGTCTTCAAAATTCCTCTGCATGATACATTCCCAGCTTCTCTCTCCACATTCAGTGTCACATTTCCCCTTGGTTATTATTCACTAACCACACTGACATTTACCCAGTTTCTCCAACATGTCCCTCCCTTTCCTACCTCAAGCAATGTCTCTCTACAATGTTTCCCCTGCCCTCCATTTCCATTCCTACTCTCCTCTTGTCTTCCAGTACTAGCGTAAATGTCACCTCCTCAGTGAGGCTTTCACTGACCAAATCAACTTATGTCCTCTCTGTTATTCTCAACAACGACGCATTGTTGGTATTCACATAGCACTTAGCACAATTTGCATGTATTAATATATTTATATATGTAAGCATTTACTGGTTGCATCAGATTAAAGGATGGAGAACTCTATTTTAACGATTAGTTTTTAAAAGATATCTCATTAAAAAAAAAATATCCCAATTAAATTCTTAGGCCACCTTAGCAACGTTTTAAAAAAAAATTTTTATAAAAAATATTTTATTTTACTATGGAGTACTAGCAGATCCAAAAATTAAAATGTAATATCCATAAAACATGAAACCATTGAATTTCAAGAACACACATCCTATGAGCGTTCATTCAAACCTAGTTAAAACACATTTATTGAAATGATTGAGTTCAATTTTTTCTTTATAGTTCCAAAAATGTTGTTTAATTTTTAAAATAATTTCAAAATAATTTCAGACTTGTAGTAAAATTACAAGAATAATGTGAACTCCCATAAATCTTTCACCCAGAATTCCCAATTGTGATCCTTTTACCACACTTCTTTTATCACAAATTTTAGCACACTTATTTTATCATTACACTCATTATTGTTTCTTTAAAAGTATGGAATGCTTCATAAATATCAACCATGTGCAGAAACCAGGACAAACTTCTTTATATTGTTACAGTTGTATAATATGTGTAAGTGAGGTAATCACTTGGCATTTTGAGTTTTATCCTGACCTAACTCCCATTATAATGTATTTTCCAAAGACCATGCCTTACATGAATCAACCAAAAGAAGCATAGAGAAGGTATTAAATTGTTTTACTTAACAAATAAGACAATGATTCTCCCTTTCTTCTTTTTAGGTGAGTCATTAAATTACTTGTCAATAAGTATAGAATAGGCATCACCAATCACAACGGCGCTAGCTTTGTATGACCAGTATGGTCATGTAGATGTTAGTTCAGCTCCTCCTCATTTTTTAAAATCTGTTTTCGTCAGAAGCTTTCATCATCATTTATTTGATGCCTCATATAAGAGAATTAAAGTTCATAATACCTATGGTAAATTTATAACCCCTTTAGAAACATTAATTCATTTGATCCTCACAATAATCTTTGATGGAAGTATTGTGGAACAAGGAAACTGAAGTTTTGAGTGGTTAATTTGTATTTTTCATTCAGTCAGTACGTTGCTATGCTGACGTTTATGACATTTAGTACATAAATAATATGTACTAAATGATTCTCAACAAATAATAGAAATAAAAATGAACATAGAACTTAAAATTCAGTGTAACGGTGTAGGGCAAACAAGGTGCTAAAAAGACGTGGTGGGAACTAGAGTGTAATAAGAAGTCTAAAGAGGAAATCTAAAATAGAAAATCTATAATGAGAAATGACAAAGAGTATTTCAGCATATTTTGTCTATACTGAGCCAAGTGAGATGGCAGACTTTCATCTGGGTGGGCTGGTCTAAGCTGCAGCAGTTGCCACTAAAAATAAATGTCTGATTCAGCATCCTATTTTACCAGAAGTTATCTGACAGCTTGTATCTATTGCAAATGACGTGCATTAAAACAAGATTGCTTTCCATCTGCTGGTGTAGTGCTGGTTTCTATTATAATTCAGTTTAAGGAGAAAATGAGTCAGTTACTTAGAGTAGTGAAGCACACTGTGCAAGATAGTAAACGATTGAGGACTCACACTGGATCACTACTGAAATTTTAAATCCTGATCTACAGAAATATTGAAAAAATTTTACAATTCAGATTGCCGAAAGAAAGAAACCTGTGACAGAAAATAATTGAAACAACAATAGTAGTAACAAGTAATAGTAATGATAATGACGATGATGATGATGATGGTGTTTTGCTCCAAAGCAGTAACTTTTATATGCCCTTAGTTTACCTGGATGGCTCTTATCCAGAAGTTTTGGTCAGGAATTCTCTAAGAAGTTGTCTGGGTTCAAACCTGAATCAATTATTTGGTAACTGTGGCATTAAACTCTTTATTTCCCCTTACCTCCCCACCCGAATAGTCATGATGGAAATAATGAATAAGGAACATGTCATGGGTTTTTGTGAGATTAAATGACTAATACAAGCAAATGGCTTACAAAATAGCATGGCAGATAAAGTACAATAAATTCTAATAACTGTGATGATTATCATAAGAATTTTTTTAATTTGAAAATGTGTTTCCTTTGTAAGCAGATATTTTACTATTGAAATAACGTGTTTCATCTCCAGTTCTTGCATCTGAAATTCCTGTGATTGTTGATATAAAAGAGACCCTCTTTCTGATTTGAACAAAGCAATTTAGTAAATTCAATCCTCCCTTGTAGTTATCACAAGAACAGACGTGGTACTCCATGACATTTTAAAAGTAAATACCTTTAACAGGTGTTAACAGTTAATTTTCTATGTCAGTCTGGCTAGGGTATGGTGTCCAGTGTTCAAACAGCAGCCTAGATGTTGTTGTAAAGGTATTTTGTATACATGATTAGCATTTGTTATCAGTGACAATGTTATCTGTTATCGATGACTTTAAGTAAAGGAGATGATCTTTGATAATGTGGGTGGGTCTCATCTATTCAGTTGAAGGTCTTAAGAGAGAAAAACTGAGGTATACGGAAGAATTTTGCTCCAGAACCACACATCAACTCTCGTCTGAGTCTCCAGCCTGCCAGCCTCATTTCAGACTCAGGCTGTGACATCAAGTCTTACAGGAGTTTCCAGCCTGTCAGCCTGCCCTCCAGATCTCTGACTTGCCAGTCAACACAATCATGAAAGCCATAATCATGTTTTTGGAACACCCTGACTGATATAGTAGGGTAAAGTTAATTGCAAGAAATGGAATATATACAAGTACTGAAAAGGAAAAAAAATATTTATTTTAGCATTCAATTTTGAAATATTTGTGTGCTCTAAATCACTGGACTCCCAAACTCCACCAATGAAGTTATATTGCAACATTTTTCAGGTTAGCTACAAGAAATTGAAGGAAATACTTAAAAATAATTGCACCATCATTGATCTTACATTTCATGGTGCAGGGGAACACAGAAATAGAAATTACAAATGCAATAGCAATGACTATAGTTCTTATGTAATAGGGAAGAAAATCTAGCCTTTCTAAGGACAACATTTTAAGTTTTTGGCACTTAATATATCAAATTTATGTAAAGGAAGAAGTCAGTCCAAGGTAGGCCAATTTCAAATGTGGTTGTAGACATAGGATTTGGGGATAGAATGATACAGAAAAAAATACTTCCCACTCTAAAGAACCAAAATCAGAACAGAGAAAAACTGTTGTTATTCTGGCTAAAGATCTTACCAATATTATATTCTTGAAGAACTGTTGGTGACTGATTACATAAATGCTTAATTATAGAGTGCCAATATATCATTTATAAACATAACTACAACTCCCTATAGTTGTCTATTGTATATAGTGATACTTATTCCATGGTATGAATTTAGATCTTCTCTTCCAAAATTATGTCTTTATAAGATCCCCTGTGTTTTTAAGAAGTCTGAGAACCAAGTAAACCCAATGATCCCGAAATGGATGAACATGAACCATAGAAAATAACACCTGAAGAAGCATTTTCTACTAGTTGATTGAGTCAGCCAGTCCCTCCTTATGACTAAAACATGGCTTTCATTGATTTCTGTTTTCTTTAACACCCACTTATTACCCAATCCTTCTGTTGCTCATGTTATCAGCCTGATCTCAAGTTGACCAACTATGTGAAAAAAGCAGAGTAAAGACCTTTTCACTTTCTTAAGCTGTTTCCTTCTCCTCAAATTATAATTTGAATGGTGAGAAAATGTACAGGCAAATCTTCTTTCCACTCCACAAGAAATGGCAATACTTACCTACTTCTTATTTCTCAGCCATTACAAACAGTTCTGTGCTTAAAATTGAGTGTAAATATCCCTCTAAATAAATACCAGTTTATTATCAAGGGCTGACTAGACATGGAAAAATAAAGACCTGTCATTAAAACCATGGTAAGAAACACAAGGGGAGATTTCTTTCTTCCACCCTTGTAAATTGTGCAATTTCAACCAAATGCACGTACATTCAGTTCTCAGGAGGAAGAGGATTTTAAAAAGACAAGGTTTCTACCAGAAAATTAATTCAATTTTCTAACTAGAATTTTCTTTAACTTTATCATCTAAGTCTGTCTTATTTATTGGGAAGCTGTTAGCGATCCATAAAGTATCTTTTCCTTTGGAATAAACTGGGAATTTCTTTTTAAATTTAGCATGTTCCAAATAATATTTTTTTAAAGCCACACAGTTTCAATAATAGCTTTGCTGAGGTGAGTCACAACTTCACTGGTGTTATGGATGCAGTTGTCACTGCCATTTTTGTCATCATCATCATCATGATCATCATTACCACCATTACCATCCTTATCTGGTATTTACAGGGCCTTGATAAAGAATCTCAAAATGTCCATCAGGAAGAATGATATTTTGCTCTGAAGTAGTTCACTTTCCACAGCACATATCCCCAAGACATTCCTTCCAAGCACCCTCTTCCCTTTTCATTGAAACCATCTTAATTTGTTATATAAAATGGTGGCTATTGATTGCTAAAAGCTTCTATTTTTTCTTTCTTTTTCTTAACAGAAACTTACTATGTTCAGATAGCCATCACTCCAATACCACCAATACCACCAAAGCCCAAATGAATGAGGAAAATGGAACCCGTCCTCAGATCTTAGGGGGAATTCTGATTAATCCCAAACTAAGCAACACATGGTATTCCACCAGAACTGATCTTGATCCAGGGAGGAAAAGCACTTATTTGACATATTCAGGTTGAACTGCTGGACTTATAGTCCATATCCAGGGAGGATGCTTTGTTTTCTTTCCTACTAGATGAGAACAAGAAAGCAATTTTTCTCAATAGCCACTAGCAACAACTTTATCATCATGGGGGAAAGGAATTAGAACGTAATAGTGAACAGCAGATCAGATATATGGAAGGAATCATGTTCTCTGATGTCATTGAGCCACTGTTTCAACCAATCCTCGATGTAACCAAGCATGCCTTTATCTAACTTTCCTTTTACATGAGATAATAAATTTATTTATTATTTAAGCCAGTTGGAATTAGGATTTCCGTTACTTAATGTCAAAAGTATTCTAAAACATATCACCCATTATCATACTCTAGACTAATGGACAACTCTTTCTTTCTTTTCTACCTATTGTGGTATTCCCCAGCTCCCAATACTCCATTTTTATCACCACTACCAGATTGCATTTCTTGAAGCACCACATTTATTCAAAGTATACTGAGAGAGAGAGAGAGAGAATAACAGTGTCTATTAAATAAAATCCAAGCTATCCAGATAAGTGTCTGGAAAACAAGAACTTCTTTGGCTTGGGGATACTACTGAGATCTTAAGAAACACAAGAAGAAAAATAATCATCATTCTGATGTTTTAAAAGAGTTGAAAATAAATTTTTCTCATGGTGTATCAAGTGTTTTCACTTAGGTTATAGGAACCTGGTCCTAGTTGTTCACAGAAATAGCCCCAACATGGAGATGTCTATTATTTTGCTCTTTGAGCAGGATTTAATTTGCTGCCTCTCTGATTATGTTTTTGCCAAGAAAACTTTTAATAGATGATTTGGATGCCTGAGATTCTGAAGAGGAAGGACAAATCAAATAAAAATAACTCACTTCAAAATAAAAGAATAAACCTACATTCTGAACCTGCAGGAGTATAAATAAATACACTGGTGAAAGATGCCCCTACCCAATCTGAACCTTAATTCTACCTTTATTACAATCAGCAAAAGACAGAGAAAAAAATGAAATCAGATGACGGTTACAGAGACAGAGACGGCCATCTGTCAACCAGTCAACCAGAAACCCACACTCTCTCCACCTCCATCTATAAGGTGGAGTTTTTACTGAGAGGCAGTTCCCCAGAAAAAGACATCGTTTCTCAGCACCCTTGGATCCAAATGTGACCAATGAATAAGTGTCACTCTGGAAAGCAGCTGAAATGTTGTATGCTGTTGCTGACCTGGGATTTTTTTCTTAACAGAGGTTTGCCTTTCCTATCTTAGATTAAAAATTAGAATATTCTCCTTCCCTAGAATGGATTTGCTTCAGGGGGAAGGTGACTCCATCCCTGGATAGCCATATGGAAAAAAGTTGAATGCTAACAAAGTGCACACACGTTGACTTTTCACAAAGGCAAGAAATGAACTTCTTTTGTGTTAATCCACTGAAATTTATAGCAGCTAGTGTAGCCATAAAACATTCAGAAATTGGTATAAGAGGTATGGTACTGCCTTAATCAAACCCAAAATATGTACCATTGTCTTTTTGATAAGGTATCAGGTAGCAGGGAAAATATTTTGGGGGCCTGGGAAAATGCAAGGTCAAAAAGGCTTGGTAAAAAATCCTACTTGCAATGTCTTAAGAGGAAAACCAAGTGCTCCTTGAGGCTCTGAATTTAAGGGAAGAAGTTAAAAAGCATGATATTAGTAATTGTGTGAGCTACTACACAGTCCCTTCAGCAAGACATTATGAGTGAAATGAGTGCCTGAAAGAATTAGCTGGTTTGAAAGCAAAAAAAAAAAAAAGACATGGAATGGAATTAATCCAAAAAGTGGGGGCCTCTCAGGTTTTGAAAAGCCAACTGCTTCTAGGAGCCAAACAGTAAAAGAAAACATTGAAAATGGCTTTGAGTAACAAAAGTCAATTAAGACTTTTCAGTTAAACTGTGGCACTTAGCCTTCAGCAAAAGAATTTGCTTCCCACTGAAGCATTGTTTCAGCTGGCCTCAAAGTAGGTACCAATAAATTGGGGAAAAAAGCCAAAAAGGTGAGCTGTAAAGAACTAATTTAGGCTTGATAATTTTATCTAAACTATAACTTTGAGTGTGGTTACTAGAATATATATAACTAACTGGAAGCAGAGAAACCAAAATTACACTCATTTTCAGGGGAATTTATAACCCCTAAAGCCACGAGCCTAGCTAACAAAATCCTTTGTCTCTTCAAACCTTAAAACCACTTGCAAGGTCAAGAAACAGTCTGTGAACATAGATAGAGCTGCCAGGCAGAGGATACTCTGATTGCCAACTTCAAATGTACTAAGGAACACAACAGACCAGAAAGAACCTCCCAGTGGAAGCACAGGTAAATGGAAGAATGAACCAAGGAGACTGTTACAGAAGAAAAGAATAAGAGTCTAGACAAGTGACTTCCCGACTGCCAAGGCTGGAGAGCTTCATTTTATTCACCCCGCAGGATTTTAGCATTCCTATAGACCAGTGAGTTCAGTCTTCCATTTCCTAAGCAAGAGTTTCTTATTATTCCATCGCTGTGTATATGGTGTGGAGGAGGCAGCAGAGAGCAAATATCTTGACTTTCGGTTCTTGTCTTTTATGGATGGACATGATGGCAGAGACCGTATATCATCTGGAGGTTCTGCATTTTGACTTAAGTACTATACTTTATATATGGGATGAAGAGTGCACACAATACTGTTCTTCAGTAGTCCCAAGAGATGATTGGCAGAAGTAGCACAGTGTTCACTGAAATCGCCAGCCTCTGCTTCCATAGTATGGTGTCATCACGGGTAGCCCAGTCAGGGGCTCTATTTCTCTGATGCCCCTTTCATCCTGATGTGGCCATATGTCTAGTGCTTGACAGCAGAATCTGAGATGAAGTGATGTGAGTCACTTTCAGGTTGAGCTTCTTAAGAAGTCAGGATGGTTTCTCTACTACTTTTGCGCTTTCGGTTAGTTGGAAACTGAGTATTCCAAGCCCGATGAGACTCTAGAGCCACAACGCGGCAGGATCCTTGATCTTTGAATAACCACATGGAGGAGAGCTGCCCACCAGTCTGTCCCACCCTCACTGGACTGTGTATAGACGTAAAATATGTTTTTATTGTGCTAAGTTAAACTTTTGGGGTTTATTAAAGCAACTACCATTATCCTAATGAATACAATGCTTAGAGATCATTCAAAAGTTAGTATGTACCCTGTGAAAATTATATTTCTTTTATGCAGTCAATTTAATTAACAAGCAAATTAAATATTTACATATATATTTGAGTCTTAGTCGAATTAAAACATATAATACATTAAATAACTCACAAAATAAAATAGAAAAATTTTCACTTTCATTAAAAAATGAATTAAATTTTTTGAGGCTTCTTGACCATTGTATAATTTCAAATATATTAAGCAGGTCTTGAAGCGCGAAAACCAGGATCGAGGCCGCAGGCCTCCAGGAACATTCCGCGAAATTAGAACAGGCTGAGACTAAGGGTCCGCAGTTTCGGGAAGCAAGTGATTTATTAGCTCGTGCGCACGGGGCTTAGCCGAGTCACCTCTAAAGTCTGAGCCCCGAACAAAAGGCAACATTGGTTTTTATAGACACTACTACATGCTAGAGACAGGGCAAGCCTAATACGGTAAATAGCAATATTAAAGGAAAGATAATTGGTCAGTTTAAGGTGTAAAGCAGCTTACAGAAGCAGATGAGCTGTTAGGGGCGGGTCCCCATCCCAGGTGTCTTATCTTGCTTGCCTGCAGTTTTACCCATTCCTGAAGGTCAGGAGAGGGCGTTTGGGAATTTCTACAGAAAGGCAGCCCAATTAAGGGAGAGAAATGGGGGCCTGCTTGCTACAGTCTCATATGGAACTTAGGCAGGTCCTAATTCTAAATTCCATTTGGGACCCCAGAGTGGAGCCTTCCATAAGTCAAGAATATTTTTATATATGTTGCATTTTAATCTTATTTTGTCTCAAGCTAAACCAGGTTTAGGAAGTAAATACAGGGGTTTACTAAATACTTTTTTTGTTGATGATATTAAAATGACCATATTCAATTACTATGAAGAAGATCAATGAAAAAATTGTTTTGTTTTTTTTTCTTTAAAAGCAGTAAATTATTTTAAGATGTCATTGGGGGCATATTTTATCTGTAGTTAATTGTTACTTAAGAACAATTTTACCTCAAGATCATACAAAGACATTTATCTCACTAAAACCAAAAGCAGATCAAACATCCTCAGCTTTTGACTTTTTTCCCCTGGCATAATCAAAAGGAAAAAAAATCCTGAGTAAAAACAATATGACACTGAAAAACATCCACCTTGAACCTAATGCCAGGTCAGTTTCTCCCAAGTCAAACTACTAACAGTTTGGCCCAAGGGAAAACATCAATTCTGGTTCAATATCTGCAAGGCTCAGCAGTCAAGCAGAACAAAACATAACTCAGCATAAAAGCTGAATGTTGTTTTTACTTTTTTTTTTCCTTTTTGGTTGAATACAATTATATGGCCTACAGTAAAATCTTTAATTTATGTTGTGTACTAAAAGCTAATGCATAAGGGGATGGTGTCAAATACTTATTTTATTGTTTCTAATTTTTGTCCTTTCTTTTACAGTGTTTACAAACCAAGATTCTTTCAGATTTTTTAAAATAGCATTTTGCATCTGACCTACTATTTATCTTAGAGATTTCAAATAAATCATTGCTTAGAATTTTATTTGTTGGTTGGAATATGATTGCTTTTGTTTTTATTCTTTAGGCAAAATATTATAAACAGTTCTTCTTCTTGTAATATCCAAATCTGATGTATAACTATAATGCATTCTAAGTTCCTTGAGAGAATCAACCATATTAATGATCTTTGATGCCTTGATTATATCTCAGTGATACAAGGAGAAATGTCCAGATATTTTCAGAAGCAGTAACCACTGGCTCAAATCCACTTCTTGTCATAGAACTCCGTGTCAGAAATAACCAGAAATAATTTCAAACATAAATTTTTTTTCCAATAATGGCACAGATTCTTCCAGGATGTAAGATATTCTCTGGCAGAGAAGTAGAAAGCTTTTGCGCCTCTTGAGAATAATTTTGTAAGTGAAATAACAATTTACTTAATATTACCCCTGTGGCTTAGAAATGTTCACATAGCTTCCAAAAGTGTTAGAGATTCTGACAGAATAAAAACGACCGTCAATTTTTTAAAACTGTCTTTTAAGACAAAAATGGGGATATTAGGGGTGTTATCTAGAATGCCCCCTACCCTAAACTCTTCTCAGTATTGTATAGAACGTTGCTGAAAAAAACAACCTGTTATTTGCCTAGAAAAGAGATAAGAAAAATACTCCTCAGGGGTTTAAATGGCCTTGCCTAAAAAAGAATGGAGGAGGTCTTCTAGAAAAGGCAATGGGGGGATTGAAGCAAAATACCCATCTATATTCCAAACAGGTTTAGCTAAATGAAAAGAAACCCCTAAGCACCTGGGACGAACAAAGAAAAGATTTAAAAAAAAAAAAAAAAAAACTGCACATGAGAAAGGATTATCAGAGGACAGTGATTGAAGCAGATTTGTTGGTTCATTACCCATTTTTCTTTCTTCTACTTTGGCTTCACACCAATTCCTTTCTGTTGTCCCTCTGTCCTCCATATGCCAATGGTAAGAGTGACCTAATTCAGTGTGGTTGCCTCTCCCTAATGAGTGTTTTCAGTGGGCATGAACTACAGTTCTGACCAAGAAGACCCAGGAAATATCTGCTTAGGGAACTCTTCCATGCCCAAGGAAGAATCAATACAGATTTTTCATGGAGAACACTATTTCTGCATGTGATCCCTGGAACTTCAGCACCATCTTATGATCACAAGGGAATCAGCCTGAGAAGAGTCCACTAAGATCAAATCACAGAACAAAGCAGTAGAAAGGAACCCAAGTCCTTAATAATATTTTTGAGCCACTAAAGTAACCAACCCTGGAATTCTCCTAAATTTTAAATTTTAAATGAGATAATAAATTGCTGCATCATTTAGGCTATGTACAGTGGTTTTCTTGTTGCTTCATCTGTTTAAGTGGACAGCATTCAACACAGTGAGAATTCAGAGAGGGAATCTTTTTGATAGGGAGTGGGGATGGAAGATAGGAAAACATTGAATTAGAAACAGAATGTGTGAACTCAATACTCTAGAGATATAGTAATAGGTAGTGAAAAGTTAAAGAATGGAAAGAAAGAGAGAAAAAAGCAGCAAGAGAGCAAGTGGAAACATGGAATATTTTGAATTATTTTTACTTTAAAAAATGATGTGCTGGGGTTCGATTCCCCACGCCAAAAAAAAAAAAAAAAAAAGTCGTGAATTGAGAACACAGTGGGAGTTCAACCAACTTGAGCTAAGTTTCCAAACCAGGTTGTACTACACACAAGCCACTCCAAATTGGCTAATTCCCTGCCATGTTCGCAGGCAGATCACCATGTAATGGAAAAACATGTGTGACAGGAGAAGACAGTAAAGGTAATATCGTATATGAACCTGTACTTGAGGAAAGGTCTGGAGAGGAATTTGGCAAGAGGTTTAACCAGACAAAAAATTAATGAGAAGAATTCAAGTCATATATAGAAAAGCTAATATGTACATTGTTGAGTGAGACTTCGAACTAGTGACTTCTCTCAAAATCAGTGCAGACAATGAAAAACACAGCTGCATTATATCCGTGTGTCCCTGCCTATTCTCATCAGTAGCTCTTGAAAAAACAACTTCATAGGGCAGAAACTCACAGGAGATCAGTTTCCAGGACCCTAGTAAATTGGTTTAGAATCATCAAGTACATGCTGCTTAGGTAGTTCTCCATAAATCTAGGTAGCACCCGAGAAAGTTAGACCCATCCCAAAGGGATATTAGAGTCAATTAGGAATAGAAAGGGAAGGTTAGGGATGATTAGGATGTATAAATAGGAAAAATATTTAGATAGATTATAGATACATAAAAAGATAGAAATACAGACAAATTTATAACGGTACCACTTGAAGCTGTTCCATGATAAAAACACAGTGGTAAATTTTTGAAATAATCAATAGAAATGTATACGTCTGAAGATTTTGCCATTATACTGCATAATCACCCATTAAGTACAAGGAAACATGAGCAAATCCTCCCCTCAACACTTTCCATCGTACACTGGGTTCAGATGAATGCAAAGAGCAACCCACCTGAGACTACTTCTATGTCAGGACCTAAATACTGCAAAGAAATGCTAATAACCTAAAACATACTTTTGGCAGTTCATTTTGTTCATCAGGCTTTTCTTTATTACATAAAAACATTTATGTTCAAGATATCCAACAGATAAATTACAGCAGGTCAATGCATGGACTCAGAAGAATAATTAATGGAACAAACAGAAAGCAAAAGGTTTCTGAGAGACAAGCTCCTGTCTTGTCTTCAAGAAACATATCTCTTCTTGAGCAATGGGCAGGTGCATCTGATTGTAAGGACCTAATGATAATGCTCTATCGAAGTGATGAAGGAGGCTAGGAAATCAACTTTTTTGTTTGTTCAGTTTTGGTTAGCTTGGGTGTGCATGTGAGAAACAGAAAGAGTTCTTCCTTAAAAAGTTAATCTATCAAAATGTGAAACATTTCAAAATATCAGGCAGTCAGGAATTGCAGATGAGCACACAACCTCCTTCTAAGAGTTGATATCTCCAACGGGAGAAAAAGAGGACACAGAGGTATCATCTGTAGAGCTTTTTTCCTGTCCATACCCACAGCAACTTCAGAGCCACCTCTATTCTTCAAATCAACAGGTAATGGCTGGGGAGCAATCTCCAGATTTAATTTATTAATTTAATGTAGTCTAAGGGGTTTAATAGCTAAAGATCTGCAATGATTTTCCTTGTGCTAGTGAATTTGTGAGTGCAGGCTCCAACCTGTAGCCTAGGCTGGATATGGAAGTCACCTAAACAGAAGTGAGAAACATGATATGTCTTTCCCAAAAGCTTCCTTGTTACAAAATTCCCTCCATGGGCATAGGCAAACCTGTTTCATTTCTAGCTTCCCACATTTATATAGCATCTCAGATTAGAATTTCATTAGTCAGTCCTGCTCCATGATGGCTGTTAACTTCGACTCTTATTAATTTCTCAGCCATGATTAGTTTCACCAATAGTGGGAATCCAGGAAAGGTATGTGAAAGGGTCTATAAATTATATTACTATCAATCACTCCTGTGTGAATTTAAGTTCTGAGACTTGAGCATCTCTCCCCTGCCTTCTGGCAGATGACCTGTTCTTGTAGAGAATGAAGACAAAACACTTTTTCCATGGCGTCGTGGATTCACAAATAAATTCTACTGATCATTCTGCTATTCTCTCTGCAAGTCAATGAATCCACCCTATAGAAAAAGAGTATACATTGTATCTGGAGAATATTTAATTCCTACAGTTTCACTTACTATGAGAAGGATTCATATTCTCTCTCTCTTTCTCTCAATTTAGCCACATAACCTAATTCTAATGAGTTCTATACATAGCACTCTCAGTTTCTCAAAATATTGTTTACCAAATTTTCAATTCTAAAACCAATATCATCATCAGAATATCACCTACATTTTACTCTGTTTTCCTAATAACTACCATTCTTAGGATTAGCTGATCCCTTTCTTGTAACTATGTTGCAACAATCTCACATTGGATGTGGAAATACACTCTTGTTTAAGTCTAATGTGAGGATTTTAATTTAATAGGGAACTGAGGGCCACACCCTAGAGCCAAAATTGCATACTAGTTCCTTTCCTGTCCTTGGTTACAACCCTTACTAGACCCAGAAACTTCACAGTTTAATATTGGAGCAATCTCATGTTAGAAAAGATCAACAGACAAAAGCAATTATGAAGGAATTTTCTTCTTTACCCTTATCTTTTGAAAGACCTTGAGGTAATCCAAATACATCGTGCACAACATCAATTATTAAAATAGTGCTTCCTCTGCTACTTTCTTCCCCATACCCACAGCTGCTTTGTACTTCTCCTCTCCAAAACTCTACACATAATTCATCTTTATTCTCAGACTGCACAGTATTTTACTTTATTATGTAAGAGATCAAGAAATAAACCTTTTTTAGGGGAGTTTGTAGTAGAAGGGTAATGAGGCTGGAAATGAAGATGATCTTTGGTGGGGTGGGTTATTGGTCACATCTCTCCAGTAATAATGATATCATAAGGGTTGGAAATATTAGTAATTATGTTTGATGCAACATGGAGCACAGCACTTTGCATATTCTACAACTTAGAAAGTAACAGAGTGCTTTATATATTTGATCTTATTTAATTCTTGTACCAGGTCTGCAGGGTAGACTATCATTATTCACATTTTTACAATGAGAAAACAAAGGCACAAAGACACATCCAAAGTCACAGAAAGCAACTGGAGGAGCCAGGATTTGACCCAAGGTAGACTAATGTCAGAAGCAAGCTCTTACTTATCAAAAAGCAGAGCCCCCAAATTATCTGTTAGAAGAGCTCTTTATGATGTTGGTTGGACTGAATAATTTCTATGCCACTTTTCAGCTCTAATGACACCATGGAAATAACTGTGGAAAGTTTCTCAAGGAACCATTGGATGGAAATATAACTAAAAAAAGAAAAAATGGAAAGGAAGAATAAAGTCTCAAGGAGAATCTCCAGAAAAATTGCCTATATTAGTGCATCTTGTCAACATCTAAAAACCAAAAGAATGAACTAGTAAGTTTGGTAAATGATCTGCCCATTAAAAGATTTGGAACTGGAGCCTGGTTCAAGTCATAGTGACAATAAATAGTAATCCATTTTCAAACCCAGGAGAACTAAAAACATGATACTAATGATAACTGCTATTTTTTTGATGAAAATGGAATAGGAGGTTGAAAAAAAGACAGCAAAGAAAAATATTTCAATGCAGTCTTTGGAGAAGGAAGGCAGATCTCCTTACATTTCCTTCCTTGTTAAGGGCAAGCTCTAAGAGTCCAGTCAGACTTTAATTTATTCTCATTAGTACTGAAATGAAGTTATAACAAATAAAGCCAAATATATAACATCCTATACAACTGCAAAAATGTAGGAGAAATTTCACTGAGTACACTTTTCCCCTTTACCAGGTTAGGCAAAGTTGTTCTAGCCTCAAAGCATCCAAGTTATTCTAAGGTGGATGCCAAAGTAGAATTTAAAGGAAAATTCCACTTTCCTCCCATAGATGGCATCACATTAATCCTAGCTAAATTTCTGATAGTAAGACAACAGTATATTTGAAAGTGTTTTATTGCAAACAGGCCTATATTTTTATAAAAGAACAGAGCTTTTCCTTCTCTGATTTCTACAATTCATAATTGAAACACTGTGCTAGAGAGAAAGAACGAACTCAAAAAATTCCAAAGAACCTATTGTGATAAATGATGCATGACAAAATTATATTCAAACAGTTACTAGGCCCAAAGGAATCCAGCAGAGAATAAGCACAAACAATGTAAAGGTTTTCTACTCCGAATTCCTTTGACAAAAATGACAAAATATGGTTCTTTCACATAACGGCAGGGAGAAATAGGAAGCCTGAGAACATAAAATATGTTGCTGTACAGAAAGAGAGGGCGTTCACATATATTATATTTCAGATTGGCAGTTTAATTTTAAAAGGGTCTCTAGATCTTTGTGTTAGAGAACCGGGAAAAGGAAGAGTGTTTGAGAGGGGGGGAGAAATACAATAGCTTCACCTTTTAACATTGTTGACAGACAAGACTGTCTAAATGCTAATTTGAAATTCAGTTAGCACATCCAAGGAAGAGCCTGCAAGCAAATATATTTCTAAACGGGATGCCAAAAAAGGATGTTGTTAGCACATTTGTAAATTTCCAATTCTTTCTTCCTATCCTTATCCAACAACCCAAACAAATCAGTTTAAATACAACTTCTTTTTCTAATGTCTTTTGAAGCATCACTGCAGTCAGACTGAGTCAAGTAACCATCTGCTGCAAATACAAATAGAGCTACATTCAAGAATTATATTGCACAGTATTCCTAGCAAAGTTCTTACGTGCAAGCTGTTCTTGTCAAAATCAGAACCATTGTGATGATGCATCTTAATATTCAATCAGACTTTAAGTAAAGAGTGACAAAAGTCCACATATGGATGACAGCTGTTTCTTTAGTAAATATTTTCCCATTTATTGAATGGAGGCTTATGGCAGTTTAGGATGCACTCCATCAGACATTCCAGCCTGAACTGCCTGGGGACTACTAAAACAATAACAAAGATAACATTTCAATGTTCAGATCCGTGCGATAATTTATAGCTGAAAAATTAATAGCTCAATTAAAGCGATCTAATTTTAGAGTATCCTTACCCAATACCATCTGGGGAACTGAATTCAGAAGACTTGGTACATTTCCCCCCCGTCCTTTAATAACACTACAGTGTTTGCAAATTAAAACTATAACTCCTGCTTTGATTTTCCAATCCTATGAATATAATTGATGGGATTTCAACATTTTGTGACTAAATTTTGATAAATTTTTGAAATATTGGAAAAGAGTAATGAACATATTCATTTTTAAAAGTCAGATAAAATAAGGTCTTTTTTTAACCAGTTCAATGTCTTGCAAAATTGGAGGGTTAAAAAATATATAGACGATTCTGATGAGGAATTCCTGATCTCCATAATAATATAGCGTCTACATATCAGTACTTAGAGAAAACACAAGTTAATGTCTCACTAACAGTAATACACTGAATAGATACATAATGTGCTGGACAAATATGCATGTTAGCAGTACAGCTTTCAAGTGGCATTTTTTAAATTGGTACACTGCAAAGTCAGCTGCTAAGTATCATAAAATCTCTTCTCTCTAATCTAAAATCATACCGAGTCTATTTCCTGGTGACCATATCTTTGTTTTCTTGGGAGGGTGGTAGGTTGTGTGTCTTAGGTTAGGCCTAAAATATTTGTATGTTCAGGAATTATTGCTCAATACCAAAATACATTCTAGAGCCATTTTTTCCTACCTGCAATACAGTTACAATCAACATTTAAAAAATTTTTTTTTGCACCTGCATACTTATTTTCCACAACTCTTGCCAGACTCCAATCTTTTAAATAAAATTTTTAATGGAAACTTTTTCAGAACAAACACTATTAAGAAGAATTTCTTACCCTGCAATTGGATCTACTGCTATTGCCTTAGGATTATGAAGTTCCAGATCAATCAAGGTGACACATACAGACCCGTTGTAACTACAAACAAAGATCCGGTCACTGACATGGTCCACAAAATAGAGATTTCGGGTGAGCCAGTCAATCGCCATTTGTTGCACATCTGAAAAAAATATACAAAATCATTGAATCACAGGTGCACATCTACTATCATAAACCAAGAGTAGATAAGTCTGCCCAAACTATCCCATTTAATTTCAAAAGTATAGGTGCTTTTTAAATGATAGAAACTGAAAAGAAAATCTCTTCCCATGCCAAAATCAAGGATTTAAATATGCTGTAAAATAACGAGTGCCTCTTAGTATCTTTCTTCTTGCTATTTGAGGACTCGGGAAGATCTGGAGAAAGGAGAAGAGTTTCTAAATCTTAAGATACAGTTATCTACAAGAAAAGCATTTTACCCCACTTTTTCATTTTTCCAAAATAATTCACCCAACTCACTGGGCATAAATGGTTCAATAGCACAGCTGAACTTAAAATATTAGGAGGCATGGACAGTTATTGTGAACTTAAGCTGTACCTTTATTCTCAGACCCTCATCCACTGGATAAAGGGAGAGGAGAGAAGGTGAAAAGGAGATCTATGAGATTCTTTTATCATTTTGTTTTTTCTTTGTTAAAAACAAACAAAAACAAACAAACTACCCACTACCCACAACTTGGAAATAAGCAAAAGGAAGCGTAGCATGCTCTTTCAATGTCATACTTGGACACTGTAAATCAGATCTAGTCAAGGATTAATTAATTCTCTGGAAGAGTGCTGTTCAATAGAACATTTTGCAATAATGGAAATACTATAGCTATGCTGTCTAATAAAGTAGCCATTAGCCAGATATTCCTCTTGAGTACTTAAAAGAGAGCTAGTGTGACTATGAAACTGAATTTTTTAATGAGTTTAATTTTAATTCATTTAAACTTAACTTTGAATTATGAAGGTGGCTGGTGACTACTCTGTGGAAAACAGCTTTAAGAATGTATCTGTGTTTGACTTGGCTAATTTCTATTTGATCAAACGTACACATTATAGTATTACATGCTGAATTGAAGCTATTTATTGGATAGAAAGGATAACCCCTTAAGGTTATGGTTTTATCGCCCTGATAGACATTAGCCAGTTTTATATTTAACCTATGAATTTTATTCAAACATTGTTTTTCCTTAAAATGCCTATAAATATCTAATCCCACTAATGCTCTCAGAGCAGCTTTACAACCTTTCTGATTCCCTCGGAAATGCATGAAATAAATTTTTGACCCATGACATTCTAAATTCTCAGGACAATTATTTTTAACTTTGAAAATTACACTTTGATATTTCCGTGCTCTAACTCACTATGGATCTTTAATTCATCAGTTAAGCAGAGTTGCCTTCTACAGTCTGAGCCTAAACAACCTTCCTTCTCTATGGTTCAAAATACTTTCCCAGTAACATGCTGTTTCAGAGAATGAGAGTCTCTCAGCAGAGAGAATAACTTGGATGCGTGTGTCAGCATTATCACTGGTAATGGCCTACTGTCAAAGCATGGTAAGGAAAACAACTTTGTGGGAGTGTCAGGCATGCCCTACAAGGACAAGCAGACAGTAGATACTGCAATGCATTGGTTACAGATTTTTAGACCATCAATTATAGTTTCATTCCTGACATATACAGTCTTTATGGAAGCATAGCATTTAAATGTTCTTGAAATTACATGAAGCTTTTTCCCAACCGGTTCAGTTACCAGAATTTTTAATACTGTGAAGTGTTTCTCAGTCTCCAGAAATCTGGAAAAGTGTGCCTTGCTTTGTTTTGAATCTTTTTGCATTATTATATCAGCTGGAGCTCAGGGCCTACTGTTTCAAATGCCATTTCAGATATCTTGGGCTCAGATAAAGTATATGATGTCAGAGAAACCATTCAATGATCCATCCTTCATGCTGGGCATGCAGTTGGTTTAGTCTATGCAATTGTAATTTCATACAAAAGAGCTGTTTGACAGCATTCATACCTTCTTCCTACTCTTTTATCATTTCAGAAAGTTTCTGTGAATGAAACAATGGGTATTGCTAACAACAATCCAAGATTGAAATAGCAAGGTCTCACTAAAGAACCTAATAATTAGCCAAATACAGTGATTGTGGGAATTGGTTTTGTTTCCTTTTTCTTTTTAACAAATGAAATTTGTCTGCTTTTTATGCGATTTGTATTAAAATTGGAATGTTGAAGCAATTAAAGAGATCCAGTGAAAGGAGGAAGAAGGAAAGAAGGAAAAGAAGGAAGAAAGGAGGGAAGGAGAGAATAATAAACTTGGCCAAAATGATTTGAACATTTCAGGAGACAGTTATTTTTGAGCGCTCGACCATTCTAGATAATTCGTTCATGTTCCTATTTATTTTGCTGAAATATATTTTATAGGAAATTGCTGAAGATGACAATTTTAATACATTACTAAAAATCTCTAAATTTAAGACCCTCATTATTTACTTATACTTTTAATTTCTCTGTTAAGTTTTAGATTTTGCCATCAGTACTGCTTTGAAATGACTGCTACCATGGTTGCTGTAAGGATAAATACAAACAGAAAAAGAAAAAGAAAGAGAATTTTCCCTAATGTAAAAAGGGAAAGAGACTCTCACCTCCTTTCCATTTTCATAGGACATTCTTTAAAACACTTGTAATTGTAAATTCTTTTTCTGCCCTTTTGAGATGTATATTGAGAAAGTGAAATAAACAATGACTATACTAACCACCTGGATTTGCTTGAGCTTCCACTTTCCCCAGGGAACTACGAAGAAGAAAAGGGGGCCAACTGAGCTAAATTGACACACCAATGATCCTTTGTGGTGGCAAAAGAAGCTCTCCCCATGTGAAGAGGGGAAACTGTAGCAAACAAGTCAAAGCCAGCAATAAAGAGTATGCTGGCAGTGGCTACATGGCCCCACCCTTGCACAAACATCCTGTTCCTGCAGTTTGCTGGTGAGCCAACCACTGCCTGCCCAACACACTCCCGCCCTGATTAACCCATTCATTTCCTCACCCTCCTTTCCCTTAAGTAGACACATAAGTGGATTCCACAGCCCAACTTTTTTTTTTTATTTTATTTTTTTAAATACCAAAAAACACCAAACAAACGCAAATATTCCTATTTTGATCATTCTGTTCTATGTATATAATCAGTAATTCACAATATCTTCACATAGTTGCATATTCATCATCATGATCATTTCTTGGAACATTTGCATCTATTCAGACAAAGAAATAAAACAAAAATTGAGAACAAATTTATACATACCATACCCCTTACCCCGCCCTTTCATTGATCACTAGCATTTCAAACTAAATTTATTTTAACATTTGTTCCCCCTATTATTTATTTTTATTCCATATGTTCTACTCATCTGTTGACAAGGTAGATAAAAGGAGCATCAGACACAAGGTTTTCACAATCACACAGTCACATTGTGAAAGCTATATCATTATACAATCATCTTCCAGAAACATGGCTACTGGGACACAGCTCTACATTTTCAGGCAGTTCCCTCCAACCTCTCCATTTCATCTTGAATAACAAGGTGATATCTATTTAATGTGTAAGAATAACCTCCAGGATAACTTGTCGACTCTGTTTGGAATCTCTCAGCCATTGACACTTTGTCTCATTTCACTCTTCCCCCTTTTGGTCAAAAAGGTTTTCTCAATCCCTTGATGCTGAGTCTCAGCTCATTCTAGGATTTCTGTCCCACATTGCCAGGAAGGTCTCCACCCCTGGGAGTCATGTCCCATATAGACAGGTGGAGGGAGGGTGATAAGTTTGCTTGTTGTGTTGGCTGGAGAGAGAGGCCACATCTGAGCAACAAAAGA
>PVIY010032284.1:0-29125 GCA_004026745.1 Myrmecophaga tridactyla
TCTTTGCTTTTATGACCAGAGCAGCGGTTCTCAACTGGGGGCAATTTTGGCTTCTAGAGGACATTTGACAGTGTTTGGGGACACTTCTGGTTGCCATAAATGGAGCATGCTACTGGTACTTGGAGGATAGAGGTCAAGATGCTGCCAAACAGCTTACGATGTACAGGATGGCAACTCCCTCTCCAAAAATGTTCGTAGTGCCGAGTTCGAGACACCGTAAAAGGAATCTTTTAATAATGAATATCACATTCCAAAATCTTCCTGCTTAAATCCCTCCATTGGGTTCCCATTGCTCTTGGAACAAAATCCAGGTCTTTATCATTACCTACTCAGCTTTATGTGTCCTGGCCCTTGCCTGATCCCAGAATTCATTGCCACCCTACCTAACACCTCCCTTCTTCTTTTCACCGTGTTCCAGCCACACCAATCTTCTGTCTGTTCTACAAACGTGCCCAGCTTACTCGTACCCCAGGGCCTTTGCATTCCCTATTTCCTCCGTCTGGAACATTGTTCTCCCGAAGTATGTACTTGGCAGACTCCTTATCATTCAGGCCTCATCTCAAATGCCCTCTCTTCAGAGAGGCTTCCAGACCATCCAGCTTCTCTAGCCTATTATTCTACGTGCAATTTTCTGCAATAGGTGAAGTCCTCTGCTGTGGTACCAGTGCTGGGTTGGAAGAGGAAACCAGGATAGGGATGAAGACTCCAGGCTTTAGGAATATAAAGTGATGGGGAATGGGTGATGAATGAGGAAGTACCAAACAACACAGTAATCAAGTAATAGTTTACTGCAATATTTAAAAAAAATAAAAATCAATACTAAAAAATTCCATGCTGTGCAAAACATCAGAATTTTAAATAAAAACAGGATTAGCAGCAGTGCTGTGCCAAGCCATGGTGGAGTCTGATACAAAAGGAAAAATGCTGCTCTTGTCACCCCAGTCCTGGCCCTGGTGGCCCTGCTGTTCCTCCTGCCACCTGCAGGTGGTGCGGTCAGCCTGGTTTCGGAAAACAGTCTCTAACGTGGCCTCGGCTTTCCGGATCTGTGGAATTTCTTGAAAGAGATGCTGACCTGGCCTGGTTTTGTGATCTTGAATAAGTCCCTTCCCCTCTGTGGGCCTCAGTTCTCCTACCTGTAAAGAGTCGGAAGTTCAAATTTCACCTCTAGCTCGAACATGCCAGCCCCCAGGGCTCATTCACCTTCACCATTCAGACCACATCTCCTGGAATGTAATTATTTTCAACTTAGCATTCAGTTGTAGTCGCTCATTTCTGATTGAATGCTCAAGTTGAAGAAACCTGCAAGTTCCCAAAGAGCAGAAAGCTCAATAGTATGAACTGTTACAGCATTTCCAATGCGTAACAGGTGCTCGATCAATACTTAAATAATATATACTTTTTCTGGTTAACAAGTAATTCATGTTTTTTTCCCCTTTAATTTACTTGTCATGAATTAAGTTGACCATGTTCCTAGTGACTTATTCTCTTCTTTAGGGAGCTGGGGGAGGAGAAAGCCAAAAGCGAAAATGGTCAATCATTTTCCTTTTTCTTTCTTTCTTTTTTATTTTTCAATGTTTTTATATTAAGAATGTGCTAGTAACAAACAAGTAGAACATATGGAATAAAAATAAATAACAGGGGGAACAAATGCTAAAATAAATTTAGTTTGAAATGCTAGTGATCAATGAAAGCGAGGGGTAAGGGGTATGGTAGGTATAATCTTTTTTTTTTCTTTTCTGTTTTCATTTTATTTCTTTTTCTAATGTCTTTTTATTTCTTTTTCTGAATTGATGCAAATGTTCTAAGAAATGATGACTATGCAACTAAGTGATGATATTGTGAATTACTGATTATATACGTTAATGTTTTATTTGGTTTGGTAAATTTTTTTATTAACAAATAAATTTTTTAAAAAAAAGAATATGCTAGTAAAAAAACCCAAAAAAAGATTCCTGGTGCCTGCCCATGCCAAAAAAAAAAAAAAAATGTGCTAGTGAAATGAATTTGAAACCTTCTATATTTCCTATGATCTAGAATGATTTGTATTACATAGGAATAATCTGATCTCAGCTGTAAAACCATCCAGGCTTGGTACTTCTTCCCACCTTCCAAACTTATTTTGAAATATTTCAAATCCAGAGAAAAGTTGAACACCCCTCAACTAGGTTCACCAATTGTTAACATTTGATTTGTATTCTTTTTCTCTCTCTCTCACACACACAGACACATACAACTATACACATATGCATTCATACCCTATTTTGTACTGTGAACGTAGCTGAGCAGGAACTACGTTTCCTAGAATTCCGTTTCTGGTGTGTTTCAGAGTTGGGCTGGTCACCAAAGAAATTTGCTCGAGATTTGGAGAGAGTGGCCTTTTTTTTTTTTTTGCTTTGAAGTTTGGTGGATGGCATCAGACACTGCTGCAGCTTGCATATATGACTGTCTCTGATCTGCTAAATTTGCCTTGTTAACCAAACAAACTGCAAATTCTCCAATCCCTGCTGAATCTTCATTTTTATCTTCTCTGAGCCCTGGGTCATGGGTATGTGGCAAAGGACCCCAGCTTCTCCTGCGTATCACCTGCATCACTGAGGTTGAAGAGGGTGGAAAAACAGATATGGTTCCCAGTTTGTCCTTGCTCTCCCTCACTTAAGGCCCATCTTTCTTTTTTATCTGCCAGCAGGTATAGAGGCCTGGCACGGTCTGCTCCGCACAGCTCCCACAATTGCATAAGGTCCGGTACCTATTACCAATCTTTTATTCTGTGGCCCTTCTCTGGATCAAACCCCAGCTGACACACACACACACATACATACATGTTTTTTTCTTCAATCATTTGAAAGGTAAATTGCAAACATTAGGCACTTTGCCTCTTTTTTTCTTTTTTTAATTAAAGTATCTTGTAAGATTTAGGATATTCTCCTACATAACTAAAATTCCATCATCCTACCTAAGATAATTTCATTATCCCACCAAGCATGAATTGGATGTAATAATATTATCTAACACACGACCTATATTCAAATTTCTCTAAATGTTCCTACAATATTCTTTTAGCTTTGTGTTTGGGCTTTCTGTTTGTTTGCTTTTTTGTTTTTTGATCCGAGATCCAGTCAAGAGTACTGCAGTGCAATTTGTTATGTCTCATTAATCTTTTTTTAAATCCAGAACAGATATCTTGCTTTGTCCCCCTTCTCATGACTGACATTTTTTTAAGGAGGCCAAGCCAATTGTCTTGTAGAATGTCCCACCATCTTGATTTGTCTGCTTGTTTCTTCATGATACGATTCAGATTTGGGATAGACTACTACATAAGTGCTGTTATATATTTCCTGTTGCATCGTATGAGGAGGCACTCAATGTTAGTTTGTACCATGACTGGTTTAGAGCCTGTCAAATAAAATTTCTTTATTATCTTACTAATTTCTTCTATGGTTATTGGTCTGTTGAGTTTTCTTCTTCTTAGGCCAATTTTGATTGTATATTTTGCTAGAAAATCTTTTCTTTCCTTTTGTTATTCCAATTAATTACCATTAGAGTTGTTCTTTTGTTTTTTGTTTTTGCATGGGCAGGTACCAGGAATTGAACCCACGTCTCCGGCATGGCAGGCGAGAATTCTGCCACTTAGCCACTGTCACACCGCCCCATAATACTTTTTAATAACTACTTTAATATCGCCCACATCTCATTCTTAATATTGCATGTTTTTGCTTTCTGTCTTTGCTCTCTTTTCTCAGACTTTCCTTTAGTTAAGATTATGCTATTTTGTCTTTGCAAACTAATTTAACTTATTATTTTAGTATTTTTCCTATTTAATTATTTTTTATCTTATTCTTCCTTTTTTTAATTTTATTGCTCTTTTTCTAATTTCTTAGGTTGAATATCTGGTTTGCTTATTTTTTTACTTCTATTAATAATAAAAATATTTAAGGCTGTCAACTTCCATATGAGTATAGTTTTCACCATGTTTCATGGTTTTTTGTTTGTTTATTTTTTGTATGCTGTATGGCAGTCACATTTCATTATTTTTACATGTGAGTATCCTGTTACTGCATCACCATTTGTTGAATTTGTGTTTGTTTGTTTGTTTTTGTTTTGGGGGGAGTGCATGTACCGGAAATTGAACCTGGGTCTCCTGAATGGCAGGCGAGAATCCTACCACTGAACTACACTTGCACCCCATTTCATGGGTTTTAATTTTAAGAATTATTTTCATTTTTTAACAATAAAGTTATACTATATTTCTTTTTTTTTTCAAATGTAAACAAAAGCTATTTACTCAGAGTTTGCTTTAGCAAAGGAGTCAGTCACTATCACTTATATATGGCAGAGATTCAAAGGCATGAAGGAAAATGGGAAACCATTGTAGTGGAAAAGAGGCATGACTTCAGACTTCCAAGACTGATTGGCAGCTGTAGACATAGGGATAGTGGGAACAGGTTAACTGGAAATAGGGCATCCTCTGTGAGGGGTTAGGGATATTATTTTTCTTTCTTTTCTTAATCCCAAGTTAGAAACAGAGAAAAAATTAGGAAAGCTGTCAGTTTTCCATTAAATTCTGACCATTTGGGATTTGTTGTTACAGGGATAGCGGCTTGACTTCCCAGGATATTTATTGTAATAGTGGCCAGCTCCTATACCAATTGTTGTAAATTATGGGTTAGAGATTTCTGGTCTATACTATATTTTTTGTGTAATGAAAAGTAAACTATGATGGACATAGTAATAGCAAAAGACTTGTCTGTTTCTCAAGGCTTGGAAAGACGCAGACACTCTTTTAGCATAATGGGGTTCAAAAGTTGGGCCAGATGTCCAAACTGGAAAGGAAAATAAATCTATATCTATTTTCAGATGACATTAAGTTATATATGGAGAAAATCCCAAGAAATCTACCCACACACAAAAACTACTCGAGCTGATAAATAAATTCAGCAAAGTTGCAGGGTACAAGATCAACACTCAAAAATCAATTATATTTCTATACATCAGCCACGAATAATCCAGAAAGTAAATTAAGAAAAAAATTCCACTTACATTGGCATCCAAAAGGATGAAATATGTAGGAATAAATCTAACCAAGGATGTAAAGGACCTGAAAACAGAAAACTATAAATCATTACTGAAAGATATTAAAGGCTTTAATGAGTGGAAAGATATTCTTTGCTAATGGATTGGAAGACCTAATATTGTTAAGATGGCAATACCACCCTGTGAGCTGCAGATTCAATGTAATCCTTATCAAAATTCTAATGGCCTTTTATGCAGAAATGGAAAACCAGTTCTCAAATTCATTTGGAATTGCAATTTCCCCTCAATTAAAAAAAAAAATGTGGGGCCAGCAGTGGACGTGGTGGGGATGTTGGGATACGGATCTCAATCAAAGAGGGCAAACGGCAGGAGATTAATTTCAGAGTAAAAAAGGGCTGTTTTTTCAAAAGATGCAACTGAAGAAATTACTAAGAGGAAAAAGCAAGCTGTATCCTATATTGCAATGTCCTCTCTCCCTCCTCTTCCATCAAGTCCCCTCAGCAGAAAGATGGCAGTGGTGAGGGGCATGTTTGTAGCCTTTCAAAGAAGTATGACAGCCAAGACTTTTGGAGGTGAAGAAGGAAAATGCCTCCCAGGGAGCTTCATGAAGCAAAAGGCCTGGAGAGAAAGCTCACAGATGCAGCCATGTTTGCCACGTGCCCTTCCAGCTGAGAGAGAAACGCTGAATGTCATCGGCCTTCTTGAACCAAGGTATCTTTCCCTGAATGCCTTGGATTGGACATTTCTATAGACTTGTTTTAATTTGGACAATTTCACAACCTTGGAACTGCAAACTAGCAACTTATTAAATTCCCGTTTTTTAAAGCCAAAAAGAGGAAACATGACAGAGAACAGCTTATAAATACCTTTAAATAGCTCTCAGGTGGCTATGTTGTTGCCACTAAAGATGGCAGAGATTTTCAGGCCCCGAGTTGGGATGTCACAAACAACTGTTCTGATTGTTGGGGATCCATTCAACAAAATAACTGCTGTTCTTGTTTTGTGATTAAACATCTGCACAAACAGCTCTTTGTGCACGCAGGACTTGGCTGTCATGTGTTCAAAGGGGACTGAACAGCTAGGGGAGAGTCACAGCCTGGAAGGAAGGGAGGTAGGACTTGGGAGTTCAAGGGACTGAGGCTTCAGAGGAGGAAGCAGGAGTTCCTGTGATGAGGGGGGATGGGGTCCACAAGGGACATCAGCATGCCCCAAAGGACTGGGCAGCAAGCCCCGAGCTTCTGGAAAATTAGACCAGGGACCCAAAGCCTGCCTTTTCTGCTCGCCCAATGACAGGCACCTGAGATACCTCCAGGGGGTGGGGGTGCACAAGGCGGGGGGGCAGGGCAGCCCCAAACATGGACCCTCTTGTCTACCTGTTTCCTGATGCTGGGGAGAGGTAGGAACACCCTGGGTGGTTCAAGACAAAGAGCCCAGAGCTCGGGTTATGCAAGGTGGAGAAACCGGGAAACCGATGTCCAGAGGGAAGATGTAACTGTCCAGCATCACCCAATGAGGCAGGCCCAGGCTCCAAGAACTGGATTCCTGGTTCCCCCAAAGGTAAGAGTCCTGTTTGGTCTGCACATGGGTGGGGTGAGATCCTGACTGTCTGTGGGGTGAGGCGGCTGCTGTCAGGGTGAGGGGTGAGTGAGGAAAAGCGGAGGTGGGAAGACAATAGATGAAAGAAGAGGGAGGGAAGGAGGGCGGAGGGATGTAGGGTGGAGGCAGGAAGCTAGGGGGGCTGGAAGACAGCCTGTGTTTAATCTAAGTTGGTGGGGGGCAGGTGTCTCTGCTTTTCTGAAGCCACTGAAAGCTTTCAGGGCCTGTTTTATGGGACACTGGCGCTGAGGGTGGTGGTGTGATCGGGACACTTAGGGCACCCTATCAGGACTGGGATGAGGGCAAGGCGCTGCCAAAGAGACTGCACCTCCCCCTCCACCCCACCCCCACCCCAGCCAAGATGCGCTGGACTCTAATGATGGGGCAACTATTCTCCCAGCCACCCTCTGAGCCAGGGAGATCCCAGGAGTATGGGGCCTGCAACATAGACTGGGGGGGTGGGTGGGGGACTCTGATTAAGAGAAGAAACAAGCAAAAAGTTTACAAATATAAAATTAGATACTGCACATTGATTGGAAGGGGCCTATGCTTGACAATACATCCCCTTCTGCACAGAGCCATCTCTGGTTTTCTCCTTCCTTATCTTGCATGGCCCAAGTCCCACCACTCTGCCTCTGGAGGGGGAGGAGAGAAGGATGATGCCCAGAACATGAACTTGGGGGTCAGACAAACGTGGGCTGGAATTCTGGTTAAGTCACTTCCTAGGTGACCATGAAAAGTCACAGCATTCTTGAAACCTCACTTCTCGCATCAGTTCAACGGATAATATTGAACCCCTCAGACCACTGTAAAGATTTAATGAAGTAATAACAGGTAAAGCACTTAGCACAGTGCCTGACATACCAGAAGTGCTCAGTAAATGACATGCCTGATACATTATAAGCATTTGATATACGTTGATAATAATCATCCAAAACTGAAAATGGCTTCCAATTTCACTTTAAATGTCACTTCTTCCAGGAAGACCTTTTTTTAAAAAAATTGAAGTATAACATATATCCAGTAAAGCATACTACTTCCTAGGGGTTGGGGGGGGGAATTAAATGAAATATTGAAGCATTTAGCTATAAATGCTCAGGAAATGGCAGGTGCGATGATGGTGATTATGATGATAGTGATGATGATAATTATGATGATGTTGATGCTGATGATGTGGTTTAACCCCTTCCATCCCCAGCCCCAGAGTAGGGCTCTGCTGTCTCCGACCTCAACAACTGCACCAGCCTCCACTGGGCCTCCCACCCCTGGTCCCTCCAGCCACATCTTGGCTTAGCCAACTGGGCTGTACTAATGTGAGCATGTCAGACTGATCACTGAGCCTTCACCCATGCCATCGCCTTTGCTCAAAACACTCCCCGCTCCCACGTCGCTCCTCACCCAGTCAACTCCAGCTCAGGTCTCAACTTTGCCTTTTCCCAGGAATTCTTTCCAGATCCTAGGCTGGTTTGGGTGCCCCTCCTCTGACCTCCCTGATTCCCTGTTGCTGCCCCAGCAGAGTGCTCAACTACGCCCTGCTGGGAGTGCCCTGAGGGCAGCGATTGCTGTGTCTGTATGTTCACCCTGGCATGCTCAGCACACAGCTGTTAAATAAATAAATGTCACTTTCATAGCTGGAAACTTACCATGGCTTCTCATGGAGAGATGAGTGAAACCCAAACCGCAGTATACTGCTTTCTGCTGTCCATCCTCACCTCTCACATGCAGGCATTTGAAATCTGGTCCATCACTTACAGGCTGAGTAGATCTTGGAAAAACGGCATGGTTTCCTCCCCTGTAATATAGGTGATTGTGAGGATTAAATGAGCTAATATATGTAAAGAACTTGGAATAGTGTTCTGCACATCTTAGTCACCATATATGCTTGCTCTGCTCTCATCACTGTCATTGTTATCATCATCGCTATTGTTGTTACTATTCTCCTGGGGGAGGGCAGTCACCTGGCTGTACTGGGCCAGGAAGGGGATCTCCTGGTCTGTCATTAATCCTGTTGTTTTCAGAGGTTCCTGATGCGATGATTTCTGAGCTTTCCCAAGGTTCTATGGTTGAGTTGGCTGGTTTCCACTTTTTCTTCTCTGTTCAGTCAATAACCCTCAACCATCTGGTGTTCATCTCCCAAAGTTGTGTTACCATCTCTCATCCCCCCTTGCCTGCTTTCCTGTTCTTTGTATCCTTGAGTACGTTTTGTAATTCTACTGCTATCATTTTAGTGGGGTTCCAGGAAGTAGAGGGATTTGCCTCATAGGGCAAGATCTATTTTTCTAAAAATAAATTCTGACGCAGAAATAGCAAAAACATTCATTGTTCTTTATTCTGGGGGGTGGAGGGAAGGCATGAGGGAATGTGCTATATTTCTTTTTTTTTATTTTGTATGCTGTATGGCAGGTCACATTTCATTCTTTTTCTATGTGAATATTCCATTATTGCAGCACCA
Source organism: Myrmecophaga tridactyla (assembly GCA_004026745.1). Classification (NCBI taxonomy): domain Eukaryota; kingdom Metazoa; phylum Chordata; class Mammalia; order Pilosa; family Myrmecophagidae; genus Myrmecophaga; species Myrmecophaga tridactyla. The sequence continues at coordinate 9,080 of PVIY010032284.1, forward strand.
TTTGTTGAAAAAAATCTTTGTTTTTCTTGTTTGTTTTTTAGGAAGTACATGGGAATTGAACAAGGGTCTCTGGCATGGCAGGTGAGAATTCTACCACTGAACTACCCTTGCACCTTTGTATTACTTTTCTCTGTATTTTAAATGTTTCATTAAAAAATAAAAAAGAAAAAAAACAAATAAAAAACATATAAAAGATTCTTCCTTATTTTAAAAAAGTGCCCTTGGTACAGATCTTCTTTGGCTGATTCAGCCTTTCTTCTCCTCTTTTGTTTTCCAGGAGGATTCCTCTATACTTTCTTGAGAAGTTTGGAGTAAAGCCTCCTTCATCTCTCCATCATTCCTGACCTGTCTGTACCCCTGACTTCTGCCCGGGTCACCAGTGACCTCTTAATTACCACATCTTCTAATGCACTCTCTCAAATTTTAGAATTATATTGGATGCTGATATTCTCATTTCCTCTTCCACATTGCTTTTCTTTCCTTCTTTGCTTTTTATTACATTAATTGCTGAAAACCCAGGCATCATAAAAATACAATGTCATAGAAAGGAATGCAGCAGAATCTAATGTTGAAACTGTGAACTACTTCTAAGCAGTATTTTTCACAGTGGACAACAGATAATGAGTATCATTTGTTTCCGTGCAAAATTAAAAATATTCCGCCCTGCCCCAGGGTGCCTCAACACACAGTGTGGCAACCACAGGACCTACACTTTTTTTTTTCTCTCTGTCTCATTTGATTAACTTTCTCTCTTTTCTCAGTCTTCAGTATCAGCTCAAATGCCACCTTTCCCAGCTTCCCCAGCTGAAATGAAAATGTCCTAGGGGATCCCACAACAGTATGATCTGTGTGAAAGGCATGAATTATTCTCTGATACCCAAGGTGCAAAAAAGGAAAAAAAATTAAAAAGCCATATATTTTTTATTTTTCTAGATTGAATCAAACCAGCTTTAAACCCATACTGGTTAAGATCACTGAGACTTCTAATATCTGGTATGTTTGGGTGGCTCCATCCTTGTTTAGGGGCTTGTACTAGAACTGTGGGGCTTACAGTGTCAGGCAAAACTGAGCTGCCTACATCAGGTGTCATAAGTGGCTTCCACTACTGGGCTTCCCAGTCCATTCAAAAGTGGGCAGGTCTCCTGGCTGACTTCAAAGCCCCAGAGTCAGGCTCAACGGAGGGACTGCCAAAATGGTTCTCAAGGCAGTGGGAGAAGGCCCCAGTGACTGGTGCTCGGGAATTCATGGCACCCCATCACTGTCCAAAGCTCTACCCACCTCGGGGCTGGTAGGTGAGTGGGGCACAAGTCAATGCCTTTTTCGGAACCTGCTGTACCTACTTGCCTTTGAGGAAACCCATCCTTCCCTTTTTGGAAGAAGTATTACAGTTCCCCTAGGGTTTCCAAGCTGGTAGCCTGCAAGCCTCAGATATGTTTTATTTGGCCAGTGCGGTGTTATTAAATATTTGTTAATCCTTGCAACACTAAAAAATTGGGAGATGTCACAATTTCTACAATCTAGACTTCTGATTGTTGCATGGCAACCATTGTTTGCAGCTGAGCAAAGACCGTCACTCTGAGAAAGTCACGTGCTCTGCAGTTGCCACATCTGTCATGTTACTCACCTCTGCCTGCCCCCTACAGTCCTTTGAGTTTGAAACCCTGGCCTAAGCTTTTGAAAACAAAGCCTCTTTGATGTATCTCAAACACAAAAAAACTGTTAACACACTCTTGAGGACAAGGATGCTCCAAACTCTAGCACCCCAGGCCTTGGTTGCCCTTTCTAGGTGCGGGTGGGTGCAATGACTTTCTCATTCTCTGTCAAAGGATCTACAACAGTAAAAAGGCAGAAGGACTGATGTTTCCATAACGCATGCTTTTACCCCTGATTTTGCACTGAGTTAATTCAGTCTCATGATATGTCATGTTTAACAATGATATTAATAGCTAAAATTCATTGAATCCTTACTAGATGCCCAGCACTTAGTAAGATATTTTATAAATATTATCTTGTGGAATTATTTAGAAATTCCTTCTCAGTGTGCAAAGTAGGCATGAATCTACTGGGGATCTTGTGAAAATGCAGATTCTGATTCAGTGGGTCTGGGTGAGGCCTCAATCTTCACTTACTAAAAGCTCCCAGATGATAACCCATGCTGGGGACCATCCTGAGAGTGGCAAGGCTTTAGACAGGGTAGGTGTTATTAGTCCCACTTTACAGAGGAGGAAATCGAGACGCAGAAAGGGTAAGTTTTTCGTTCTGGGTGGCACAGCCAGGATCTGAATCCCGGTTTGAATGGCTTAGAGCCAGCGCACGTGCGTAGACGTAGTAAGACGGTTGAGTAGGGAGTGCGGATAGAGCCACCTTTCTACCTTTTTCCCCCCAGCCCCGCGTAGGGCCCTGACGCGGGGATCGGGGATGGCGATGGGGAGGGTTGAACACCAAGGGAAGCAGGTGTAGACTCGCGGTGGCTGCAAAAGGCGCCCAATCTCTGAACCCGGGACTGTGCAACAGGCACCTAGGGTGCAGGGACCAAAGCCAGTGAGTCCGCGGCATCAGTACCTTCGGTGGCTATTTCAGTTTCTCCCCCGCAGGCCCCGCTGATTATTTCTGGGTCCTCTGTTCCTCTCCCCGCCTCTGTCCCTCCAGGTGGCGCCTCCTCTCTCTCTCTGAACTCCCTACCCTCACCCCAACCTATCCCCGCCCCTTCGTGCATTCATCTCTCCACCCTCGCGGTTACTGGTGCAGTAGCCACGCAGCAAGCCTTCTTCCCGCCGCCGCGTGACCTGTGCGTAACTCACAGGACTCTTCCCACCCCCAGCAGCTGCTGGGCACCAGGGCTCTGCAGAGGCCGCAGGCCGCGCATGCGCAGCTGCAGGAGCACCTGGGCGCCGCGAGGGCGGTGCCGCAGCGGAGCCCTGCGCATCTTGCGGGCTGCAGGCTGGGCAGCCTCGCCAGCCTGGTCCCCACGCTGGGGTGGGTGGGCGGGCGGGAGACCTGGATCGGCCTGAGTCGGAACAAACGAGGGATTCGGGTTCTCGTAGCTGACATGCTCCCCGCAGGCTTTTCGCACGTCCACACCTTTCCTCTAGTCAGGGCACGGGGACCGCGTCCTGGGCGCTGGAAGTTCTCCCCTGGGCATCTGGAAGTCTGATCGCGAGTCCCGGGTTTGCGTTTAGAGCTTGGGCAAGTGACTTGATGCTCCCAGGAAAATGGGGATAATAGCACCAACCTGGCAATCCTCCTAGTGAAGATTCGGTGAAAATTCATGCGAGCCTTTTGTGTGGCGCCGGGTGCATATCAAACTCCGTAAATGCAAATAAAGAATACACAGCAAAAGGTAGTACTGTGTGATGTGCAAGGGAAGAATTTACCCTTTCGTGTAGGTCATCTCGCTGGCTCATCATAGCGATTCTGCAAGAGAGGATTGGAAGGTTTTATTGTCCCTGTGTCACAGATGGGGAAAACTGAAGTTCAGAGAGGTGAAGAGATCTTTTTGCTGGTGAGCAGCAGCTTCCAGCCTCCACATCCAGAGGATTCCAACAGGATAGACCAGAATCAGGGGTTCCAGAGTGAGTTCACAGTCTGTCACTCCACCTACTTTCTTAAACATTCTATTTAAAATAACATCCCTTCTGACTTGTGCTATCCTCAGTGAATATCACAGGTACATATCTGCAGGAATGTATTGCTTTTTTTGTCTTTCCTTCTGCAGAAAGAAAGGAGTGATTGTATTATATTTTTCATAATCTCTGAGGGCCTCTCCACTGCACAGATCCCTTCACACAACCCAGAAGGCCTGGTGCCCGGCGCCTGAGGCTCACCCTCCCACCCTTCTCCTTGGGTTCTCTCCCCTCCAGCCACACTGATCTCCCCTCAGTTCCTGGAAGAGCCAAACTTTATGCCTTTGTATATCTGTCTAGGACCCTTTTGCAGTCTCCTCTTACTAACTTTTACTCATTTCAGGAAGTCTGCTCTGACTGCATCCCACCCAGTCCACTGGGTCAAATGCCCTCTTATGCATTTGTAGACTTCTGTCCTTCTGCTTCAGCACTTATCAGAACGGTAACTCAATGCTTTGTGACTCCTTGATTTCCTTCTGTCTTTTTAGCAAGAGTACCAGCTTTTTGAGGACAGGAATTGTTTCTTATCATGTTCGCTGTCATATCCACAGTTCAAAGCCTAAAACTTGGCAGCACTCAGTGAACCTTTGTTGACTCACTGATGGATAAATGATGAAAGGAACCCCTGGCCATTCCTACTCCTTAGCCTCTAAGGAATTTTCTGCTTCTAATTTATATTTTCAGGGTAGCTGCAGAGACTCTGGAATTTCTGCCATCAGGATGGCTAAGGAGGGAGTGTATAGCATCACAAATACATCCCAGGTCCCCCTACACTTACACAAGTGGATCCAGAGGCTATTAATAAGTTCCTTTGGCAAAAGGCAGGGCTAAAATGTGGAGAGATGGCGTATGAAATTATATGTGCTGTATAAAGCCAAGTAAAGGCTCTGTTGGAGTAGATTGGGGATGGGGTTGAGAAGAGGACCAATTCTGCTTGCCTTGGGGCTGCAGACTTGTGGCCTCTTACCCTGTTTCAGCAACTATTTGCTGGGGAATATCCTATTTTAGGCCTCACTTTCTTCACTTGATGTTCAGTATAATGTAATGGTTCAAAATTTTTAGAATTGGATCTTTCTTTTATCACATATTAAGAAAAGGACCTATCTTGTAGAGCTGTTTCAAATACCTCGTGGAGCTGTTCCAAATATTTAATGAGTATTCATTGATTTTACTACTACTAGCCCACCTGTCCTCTTTGATTTTTTTTTTTTTTTTTTTTGCATGGGCAGGCATCAGGAATCGAACCTGTGTCTCTGGCCTGGCAGGCGAGAACTCTGCCTGCTGAGCCGCCGTGGCCCGCCCCCTCTTTGATTTTTTAATTGGCTCAACTTATGTTTTCCAGAGGCCAGCCCCGCCCCTTGTTTATAAAGCAATCTCCCCCATTCACAAAGTAAATCCAGCAAAAAATTGATCTGGGACCACTTTGGCAAATGTGGGCTCCAGGAAAAAGTTATTGAGACCAGAATCTGTCTCACAACATGTTTCTACCAGTTTTCAGACTTAGAAACTACCAGACTCTGAGGGCCACAAGACTAGAATCTGAGTCTGCTTTGGAGCTCCAGTACCCAGAATAGCCGCTTACACATAGTAGTGGAAGAACAATTAATATTTGCTAAACGACATATATAAACTGATACCAAGTCAAGTGCTTTTTCCAGTGTCTTTGAGCCTCCGTTTTTTCATCTGTGAAAATGATTAAAGACAATGCCCAATTATTGTGAAGATTTAGTGAGCTGATACATGTAAAGCGTTTAGCACAGAGTTTGAGATGTAATAAGAGCTCAGTTAATGGTAAAATATATGGATAAAATTGACCAGAGGGACGGAGGTGATTATGGCTGGGAATGTGTACTACTCAGTGCTGAGGTTTCCGAGTTCCTTTTGAGGGCAGGGTAATCAAGGACTTTTCCTCAAAAGAAAAGAGCGGCATTTCAAGAAGGAGCCTGTTAAGTAGTAGCCTGCGGCTGAGGTTTCGGGTGCAGAGGCGGACGAAAGCAGATTTAGGACCCTGCACCTCGCGAGCACGCGGGTGTCCGGGCGCGCGCAGGGCGTGAGGCGAGGGGGAGGACGCTGCTCTCGCGCCATCCAGGGGCCGCCTGGCGCCTAGCCGCATGCCGGAAGGCGGGGCCGAGCTCCCGGGACGCAGTGCGATTAGTGGAGGTGCGCTGGAGACGCTGTCGCTGGCGTGAGGCCCCGCCTCCGAATAGCCCCGCCTTCCGCGCGCGCGCCAGCGGGTCTGCAGCCTCGCTCTGGCTCGTGCCGCGCCCCCGCGCCGAGTCCGCGCGCCAGTCGGTCCCGAGCGCCGCTGCGGAGCAGCGGGCTGCTGCCAGCTTAGTGAGCTGAGCCGAGAAGTCGGCGGTGTCCGCGGGCGTCGTTTGAGGAGGGTCGGAGCTCCGTGACTCCCGCAGCGCGATGGCCCCCATTGGCCTCAAAGCGGTGGTCGGCGAGAGTAAGTGGAGCCGGGGTCCTCCCCGCAGGCGGGGGCTGCGGGACCAAGAGGAACCCGGCGCGGTACCTGCCCACAGCTCTCGGGCCTCCGCGGCTGATTGCTTGTCCCGTCCGGCCGGGGCCGGCTGTCAGGGAGAGTCTCCGTTATTCCGGAGCTGCCCTCCAGGGAGGGAAGTCCTTCCCGGCCTCCTGCCGCCCGCTCTTCCTCGTCTCGGCTCCTCCTTTCTCCGGGTTTCCTCTTCTCTCATCCTTACCCTTATCCTATTCCTCCTTTTCCCCAGTCCTTCTCCTTCCTCTTTTCACCCCATCCCTCCTCTCTTCACCCTATCCCTCCCTCTTCACCCAATCCCTCCCCTTTCTTCATCCTACTCCCTTCATCCATCTTTACCCTCCACCCCTTCCCTCCCCTACCCCATTCTTCTTCCTCCTTCACTCCTATCCCTCTCCCCTTCGCCCAACTCCTCTTCCCTTACCCCATTACCCTTCCTCTCTGCACCCTCTCACCCTCCTCCTCTGCACCCCATCACCCTCCCCTGCAGCCCCATTCTTCTTCATCCCTGTTTCCTTCCCCTTTTCCCCTCTCTTTCCTTGCTTTCTTCATTCCATAAGCTCCCTGATTCCACTCCCTTTACTGTCTCCTGTCCCTCCCTCTTTCCCACCCTCCTTCGTGAGTCGTGACGAGCGAAAGCCCAGCCTGCGTCCTCCTACCCCCCCTTTCTCCCCCCTCCCGGGGAGCCGGATCCGCGTCCCCGGCTGCAGAGACCCACCTGGGATCTGCTTAGCGGCGCTGCCACAGCCTGGGCCGCTCCTGGCAGCTGGGGAGGAGAAATCTGTTTTCCCAAGGCTTGACTCTGCTGCTGGGCTGAGGCCGCCTCACTCCTTCCCGTTCCCGGGTCTTGGCTTTAAGGGCAGGTTCTTATTAGGGCCCCAAACCCTCTTAAATCACACAGGATATGGGGAAAGCTTTAGTGTGCAGCGGGAGGAGTGGACCTGCCCGGCACCGCAGTCTGCAGTCTCCCGTTGCAGGTCTCAGCTCTTCCTTGGCTGAACGTTTCAGGCAGCTCAGACCACTGTTGCAGTAAGGAAATGGTTGTTTATGGGTTTGGATGAAAGGCCTAACATAAATGGATTTTTAAAATGGATGGTGGTTCTTTAACAAAATGTGTAAGGATGGCTGTCTTTTGCTACCTCTTTTGGGATTAAGAGAAAATTAGAACCAGGCTTTTTCTCTGTTGGAAAGGAAAAGAAAGGGAATAGATTAAAAATGGTGGAAATTACAGTTCCTTTCCAATGATTCTCTCCAATTATAGGTTTCTCCATTTCTTGGCTGTCAGATGTTTTGACTGTGCAAAGTGTTCCTTTTGAAAATACCCTTATAGCATCCTTTGCCTTATCCATATAGTAAAGGTTCTGATGCATTTACCTTCTATTTTTAAGGAATCGAAGTATTTAAGGCTGGAAGCGTCCATAGAGTCCCTTTAATGTCAACACCCTCATTTTATGTGAGTGGGGAAAGTGGGAAGGGACAAAATGAGCAGCTAAATGATTTGCTATGATGTCTAGTTCCTTGCCATGTTAGTAAAAGATAACTTTCTTCTTTATTCTGTAATACCACTTCCTTCCAATACCCTTTTGAAAAGTTATGAAATATGGAATGCAGTGTTATATGTTATATTCTTTCAAACATCACATTTGAATCCTGCCCTTTTAAGAAAAAAAATTGTTATGGAAATCAAGTTTTTACATCCTTTTTTGCCAGGACCCTTTTTCACGCAGGTGCCTCCTTAGTATCCTATCGCTTACTTAAAAATAAAAAACCTAACATAAAGGTTAAAAAAAATCAATATGGCTGAGATTTTTGAAATAAAGAAAAAAGTATTTTTTTACAAAAATAAAACCAACAATTTTACATAAAATTTGTAAATGTGTGAACAGAATTCTATCCCTATAATGATTGAATTGGGTATAAGTTTGGAAAAAATATTGCAGTACTTTGCCAATAACAGGTTAATTCTGGCTCTTAATTTTGGATGAGATTTCTGGCTTTGCTTTTTTCTCTAAAAATAAATGAAGCTAAAATTAAGATTTTTTTTTTTTTTTTTACCAATATGCACCTGTTTAAATATCCCCTTCACAGACAGGCCTTCCCAATCTTAATTAGCACCCAGTGTCCCTGTTTATCATGTCCTTATATGGTAAACATACCATTTTATTTTCTTCATAGCACTTAAAATTATCTGCAGCGATCTTGCTTGTTATTATGATTATTTTGTACTTGTTTAACTGTTTCATCCACTTGAATGTTACTTCCATGAGAGTAGGGTCTTTATCTGACTTGTTCACCACTGTATCCCATGTCAAGAATAGTGGCTGGCTTATAGTTAGCAGTCAACAAATATCTGTTCAATGAATGAATGCTATTAAGGATTTAATGGAGAGCAAGATAAATAGTTTTGGCCTTCTAATCTTCTCAGTTGGTTTTTTTTTTCAGTGGCAGTAGCTACAGGTACAACAAAGGTAGAGGAGATGGGTTGACTTTAGCCATTCATTTCAACAAATGTATCTTCGGAACCTGCCGGGAACTATTGATAGAAAGACAAGTAAAACATGGGACCACTCTCATATTGTTGAGACAAAGAGACAATTCTGGGAAACTTTCCCAGTCACTCCCAAATTGCCTGGACCTCTCCTTTCTGAACATAGTTCTCTCTTAGGGTGTACGCAGTAAATTGCACGTATTTATGTGGGGTCTGGCCCAACTAGACCATAGGTTTCTTGAAAAGAGAGTAGAACCTTGTCTTATTCTTAAATCTATCCTTGGTGTGTGAAATAGTGCCTGGCATTCAGTAAATGTTGAATGAATGACCATAAGTTATTGTGATTAGGAGAATGGATTCTGGAATAAAATTCTGACTCCATTACTTTTTAGCTGTGTGACTTTGGCAAATGATGGAAGCTTTTTGCATCTCAATTTCTTCATCTTTAGAATGGGTAATAATAGCACCTACCTTTTGGTGTTATGTGAATATTAAATGAGGTAATACACATACAGTATTTAGCACAGTTCTTGGCACACAGTAAATTCAATAAATATTATCATTATGAAAAAATCCGCAAAGAAGGTCAGTGAAAAGTGTTAGGAAATTTCCAGAAGAAATAGACTACCTCTGTCCTATGGGGCCAGGGTTTTTTGGGGGGGGAAGTAGATAAACTTTTTGAAGGAGGTGGCAAATAAGCAGGAAAGTGGAGGAATCAAATTGAAGAACATATGGACTAATTTGTAATTTGACCCTAACTTCTCTATCCAGTTCTACTCATTTGTTTACTTTTGCCTCTGAATAGTTTTCTATAAAATGTAGTTGTTTTCAGCCCTCTACCTTCTATAGAAATTGTAAGAAAAAGAAGAAATTGCATTGACATATGTTAATAGATGATGTTTCAGTCATGTAAATCCATGAACTTTTGTCAGAGTGTTATAAAGACTCAAGGATTGCAAGGTGTGCTTGCTTTCTAGCTGTTAGTAATTTATCTTCATGTTCTTTTATAAGAATCACATTATTGAAAATAATGTACTTTCCATTTATACATTAAATCTATACTTTTTTTTGGATAGGACCATGATTCATAGAATCAAGGATATCTCAGAAGTTGAGAGGACACCTAGATTGAAGCAGTCTTCATTCATTCTTTTAAAAAAACAGCTTTATTGAACTATAATTCACATAACTATACAACTCACCCATTTACAGTGTTAAATTAATTGGTTTTTAGTGTACTCAGAGATATGTGCAAGCATCATTAAAATTTTAGAACACTTTTATCACCTCAGAAAGAAACCTTGTACCTTTTAGTTCTCACCTCCTCTAGCTTACACCTCTCCCCACCTTCACTGTCTGTTTTCTATATCTTTCCCTGTTCTGGACATTTCTTATGAATGGAGTCATATAATATGTGGCCTTTTATGATTGCTGTATTTCACTTAGTGTCATATTTTTCAAGGCTCAACCATGTTATAGCATGTATTAGTTGTCCATTTTTATGGACATTTGTTTATCCATTTGTCAGTTGATAAATATTTGGAGTGTTTCCACCTTTTGGCTATTATGAATAATGTTGCTTTGAACATTTGTATACAAATTTTTATGTAGGAGTGGAATTATTGGGTCATGTGGTAACTCTGTGTTTAATGGTGTACTATTTTCAAATTGGCTACACCATTTTACATTCCCACGAGCAGAATATGAGGGTTCTAATTTATCCATATCCTTGCCAACAACTTGTTGTTCTCTGACTTTTTAATTCTAGCCATCCAGTTGGTTAGGAAGTAGTATATCACTATAGTTTTGTTTTAATCCATTCTTATGCATTTTGAATTAGAAAGTTTGGTTATCTTACAAATAACTTATGTATGTTTCAAAACATATTAAGTACATGCTAGCATATAAATTGCAAATGTAATTTAATATATTAAATGTTGCATTTCTTCCCATTTTAAAATTAAGGTACTATTTATATACAGTAAGATTTATCCTTTTTAGTGAACAGCTCTTAAAATTTCAACCATTACATAAAGTCACCACAATCAAAATCTACAACTGTGCTGTCATTCCCACACCCCCAATTCCCTGTGCTGACTCTTTGTACTCAACCTCTTCCTCCACCCCCACCTCCTGGCAACTACAGAACTGTTTTCTATCCCTGTAGTTTTGCCTTCTCCAGAATGTAATATAAATGGAATCATATAGTATATAACTTTTTTTTTTTTTTTGGTATGCTGTATGGAGGGTGTCACATTTCATTCTTTTTCCATGTGAGTATCCCCTTATTGCAGCACTATTTTGTGCTGGGAATGAATTTTCGTTTATTTGGTTTTTCGTTTGTTTGTTTGGGAAGTGCATGCACCAGGAATCGAACCCAGGTCTCCCACATAGCAGGTGAGAATTCTACCACTGAACTACCCTTGCACCCCCATTATGTAGCTTTTTGAGTATGACTTCTTTCACTTAGAATAATTCATTGAGATTCATACATGTTGCATGTATGTGGAGTTTGTTCCTTTTCTTTGCTGAATGGTATTCCATTGTATGGATGTATTACAGTTTGTTTATCCATTTCCCAGCTGAAGGACATTTGAGTTGTTTCCAGTTTTGGGCAATTAAATATAAAACTTCTGTAAGCATTTCACACACAGGTTTGAGGTGTGTGTGGGCAAGTATATCACTTCAATATATAACTGTGTAGGAGAGGGATTAATAGATTATATGTTATGTGTATGTTTAAATTGATAAGAAATGGCCAAACTGTTTTCCAAATTGCCTATACATTTTGCATTCCTGCCAGCAATGCATGAGAGATTGCATCCTTTCAGCACTTGGTATTGTCAGTTTTTAAAATTTTAGCCATTCTAATAGATAGTCATATATAGTGGTTTTAACCTGCATTTCCCTAATGATGAATGATGTTAAGCATTTTTTCATGTATTTATTTGCTATCTGTATGCTTCTTTGGTGAAACAAACAAATCATTTGTGCATTGTTTATTGGGTTATGTTTCAGTTTGCTAAGACTGCCTAAATGCAGTGTTCTGGAAATGGACTGGCTTTTAACAATGGGGATTTATTAGCTTACAAGTTACATTTTAAGGCTGTAAAAATGTCCAAATAAAGGCATCAGCAGTATGATATCTGGGCTCTGAAGACAGGCCACTGGCATCCAGGATATCTCTGTCACATGGAAAGGCACATGGCCAGTGTCTGCTGGTCCTTCGCTCCTGAGTTTTTTTGCTTTCAGCTTCTGGTTCTCATGACTGCCTCTCCAAGCTTCTTTGTATCCTCTCTTAGCTTCTCCAGGGCTTTTCTCTTTGAGCTCTCTGGTTTTTTTTCTGTCTTTTATCCTCTCATAAAGGACTCCAGTAAAAGGATTAGACCCATCTTGAATGGGCTGGGTCACATCTCAGTTGAAATAACGTAAGCAAACAGCTCCAGAGTACCCCAGGTTGTTTTTTATTATTGAGTTTTGAGAGGTCTTGCTATATTTTGGATGTAAGTCCTTTATCAGGCATATAATTTGCAAATATTTTCTCACATATGGCTGCCTTTCCATTCTCTTAACAGTGTCTTTTGAAGAGAAGAATTTCTTAATTTTGATGAAGTAAAATTTATCAGTTTTTTCTTTTATGGATTGTACTTTTGATATCCTACCTAAGAAATCTTAGCCTAACCCAAGGTCACAAAGATTTTCCCCTATGTTTTCTTCTAGAGGTTTTATAGTTTTAGGTTTTACATTTAGTCTTTGATCCATTTTGAGCTAATTTTTTTTAATATAGTGTGAACCATGATTAAGGTTAATTTTTTTTTTGGCGTGTGAATGTCCAGTTGTTCCATTTTGTTGAAAAGAGTATCCTTGCTTCCACTGAATTGTCTTTGCATTTTGATGAAAATCAGTTGGCTCTGTGTGGGTGGGTCTATGTCTGTTTCATTGATCTATATGTATGCTCTTATCAATAGCCGCTCTGTCTTGGTTACTGTAGCTTTAAAGTAAGTCTGAAGATCAGGTACTGTGAGACTTTGTATTTCTTTTTCAAAAATGTTTTTGTTCTTTTAGTTAATTTGCCTTTCCGTACAAATTTTAGAATTGGCTCATCAACCTCCACAAAAAATCCTTCTGGGATTTTGATCAAAATCATATTGATTCGCTAGGTGAGTTTTGGGGAGAATTGACATCTTAACACAGTTACTTTTAGTGTTTTAGTTTCTTTACTGTGTTGCAGTGTGAAAGTCATAATTCTTAGCTTCATCAGTAAGGGAGCAACCCTATGATAAGGAGAATTGTATATGGTTTATCAAGTTCACTGCATTTCTATATACTAGCAATAAACGATTAGAAGTTGAAATATAGACTAGTATCCATTTATAATAGGATAAAAATCATGAAATACTTAGGTATAAATCTAACAGATATTGTGCCAACTTGTATGCTGAAAACTGCAAATACTGATGAAAGAAATCAAAGAAGGTGTAAATAAATGGCCAGGTATACCATGTTCATGGATTGGAAGAATACGTTACACGTATATTGGTGGTTTTTAGTATATTCACAGGATTGTACAACCATCACCACTATTTAATTTTAGAACTTTTTAATTAACCCTAAAAGAAACCTTACCCATTAGTAGTCACTCCCTATTCATCTCTTCCTGCAGCCTCTGGCAACGACCAATCTATTTTCTATCTGTATGGATTTGGCTATTCTGGACATTTCAGGTAAATGGGAAAATAGAGTTTGTGACCTTTTGTATCTGGGTCCCTTCACTGAGCATAGTGTTTTAAGGCTCATCCGTGTTGTAGCATGTACTTCATTTCTTTTTATTGATGAATAGATTTCCGTTGTATGGATATACCACATTTTGTTTATCCATTCATCAGTTGATGGATGTTTGGGTTGTTTCCACTTTTTTCTATTGTCAATAATGCTGCTATGATGTTCATGTACACGTCTTTGTGGGAATATATGTTTTCAGTTCCCTTGGGTATATTTGTAGGAATGGAACTACCAAATCATATGGTAACTCTATCTTCAACTTTTTGAGGTAGTACCAAATTGCTTTCCAAAGTGGCTGCACCATTTTACATTCCTACCAGCAAACAACATGGATTCTAATTTCTTCACATGATGACTAACACTTATTATTGTTCAATTTTTTATTCTAGTCATCTTAATGAGTGTGAAGTAGTATCTCATTGTGGTTTTGATTTACATTTCTCTGATAACTCATGATCATGAGCATCTTTTCATGTACTTACTGGCTATTTGGATGTCTTCTTTGAAGCAATGTCTTTTCAGATCCTTTTGCCCATTTTAAAATAGGATTATTCTTGTTAACATTTTAAATCTATTTATTATTCTCATTTGAAATTATTTTTACTCTTTCTTTTAAACATAAAAGAGGACAGCAAGGTGGGCCAGATTTCCCGCCTGCCATGCCAGAGACCTGGGTTCGATTCCCGGTGCCTGCCCATACAAAAAAAAAAAAAAAAAAAGAGGAAAGCATCAATACTGATAAATATGCAGTCAAATCTGACAAGTTTACCTATTTCTTTAATTTTCTACCTTCTGTCTTTTTTTCAGTGTACTTTTGGGAAAATTACTTTCTCTTGTAATAGTCCTGATTTCATGTCTGATTAGATAATTCATTCAAAAATTTAAAATTATTGTTGTACTATTCCATTGTGTCTTCATTCCCAGTTTAATTAAAAGTATTTTTTTGGACCTGACTTTTTTAAAGGATTCTACTATAGCTTGCTCATCTTGGGAATTACCCCATCCTTCAAGTCCTGTTCAATACCATTTTTTTTATAATAAGGAATTTCCTACTCTCCCAACTGAAGTAGAAATTTTTCCTCTCCTCTTTTTTTTCAAGAGAATATCAAATTGTTTATTGATTACACATGATAATGGATTATACAAAAGCTTCATTTCCTATCTATAATTTTAATCTGATATTAGTATTCAATTTAGATATATTGGATAGGATGTGCCAACAATCATTTTTATAACCAAATGAAATTCTATAAGTTTGATTGGGTGACCCTTTTTACTACTAATGAACTCACAACGTAGTAACTGTCAGTTCAACTATACCAAGGTTTCTGAAGATGAAGAAGCTTCTCTGCCCACAAGATCGTAAATGTAAATGAATTTTGAATGAAACCTGGTATCACCTTGAAGGAAGTCTAACTTCACACTGTTGAGGCAGTTTATCAAGATGGCTTCAGAGTAGACTAACTTTACACAGCACATTTAAAAAAGACACATTTATTCAGTGTCATGATCAGACTGTTACATTTAGCAATCAGTAGCATGGGTGTAAAAAAAAAATTTACATTAAAACCCTTTGTTGGAATGCTTTATACACTGTCTACAGAACAGAAACTAAAATAACCTGTTATACACTTAGTCATAAATACAGTCCTTGTGTTTTTTTTGCCCATATACATGAGTATTGTCAAAAACATGTCTTCTTTGTAGCAGCTAGGCCTTGCCACCACTGTGCTTGGCTGAGTTCATAGATATGTTGTAACCTGTAGCTTCTCTGTCACTTCTCTGGCTCTCCTCTCCTGCTAAGCTTTATTTCCTAGAATTAAAATCTTCTACTACTGCTGTAGCTACTGTTGCTGGAGGAACCACCATAGCCACCTTGGGTCGTGGTTTGGCAAAGTATTGGCCTCCACCACCATAAGGGCCAGAACTTCTGCCTCCAAAATTTCCTCCCTTCATGGGTCCAAAATTTGAAGACTGATTGTTGTAATTGCCAAAATCATTGTAGCTTCCACCAACTCCAAACTTGCTTCCATCATTACCTAATCCGTTATAACCATCCCCACTGCCACCATATCTACCACCACCTCAGCTGCCACCAAAGCCACCACAACCACTGAAGTTTCTTGCAAGACCAAAGTTGCCATTCCCATCAAAACCACGTCCATGATTACCACTGAAGTTTCCAGACCCACTTTGATGAAGCACTGGCCATCTCTTACTTAGACAGGGCTTTCCTTACTTCACAGTTATGGCCATTCACGGTATGGTATTTCTGAATGACAGTCTTATCCACAGAGTCATGGTTGTCAAAGATTGCGAAAGCAAAGCCTGTCTTCTTGCCATTGCCTCGGCCAGTCATCATTTCAACCACTTCAGTTTTCCCATACTGCTCAAAATAATCTCTTAGGTGATGCTCTTCAGTGTCTTCTTTAATGCCACCAACAAAGATGTTTTTCACAGTTAAGTGGGCGCCTGGTCTTTGAGAGTCTTCTCTTGAGTCAGCACTCTGGTTTCACAACTCTTCCATCCACTTTATGTGGCCTTGCATTCATGGCTGCATCTACCTCCTCCACAGTGGTGTAGGTGACAAACTCAAAGCCTCAGAAGCGTTTGGTGTATGGATCTCTCATTACCACACAGTCCGTGAGTGTTCCCCATTGCTCAGAATGGCTCCTCAGACTCTCATCAGTTGTTTCAAAGCTTAACCCTCTGTATTAGTTAGGGTTCTCTAGAGGAACAGAATCAACAGGGAACACTCACAAATATAAAATTTATAAAAGTGTCTTACATGACCGTGGGAACACAGAGTCCAAAATCCGCAGGGCAGGCTGTGAAGCTGATGATTCCGTTGGAGGGTCTGGATGAACTCCACAGGAGAGGCTTGTCAGCCGAAGCAGGAAGAGAGCCTGTCTCTTCTGAACCCTCCTTAGAAGGCTTCTAGTGATTAGATTAAGCATCATTCATTGCAGAAGATGCTCCCCTTGGCTGATTACAAATGGAATCAGCTGTGGATACAGCTGAAATTAATTTAATTAATTTCATAGAATTAAATCACGTGATCATGATTTAATTCTATGCAATGTCCTCATTGCAACAGACAGGCCAGCACTTGCCCAACCAGACAAACACGTACCACCACTTGGCCAAGTTGACGTATGAACCTAACCATGACAGTCCAGCCCTTGTCAACTTGGCAGCTGTACATATCACCTTAAACCATACCTAATTTCTAAATAAAAAATAGTAAAACACACATTTTTTTCTTTCACCTAACAATGCTCAACTGTTCTGCATATAACCGGAAACACATTAAATCTCTCTAGAATAGGGGGCAAGTCCTTGGGTAATATTCATTCTTAAACTTGATATCTTACAACTTAAATAGCATAACGTGAACAAAACAGCATTACAGTTCTCGTTTCTGAAACTGATCACGTGGCCGTAGTTCGTATTTATCACTACCTTTTTTTACTACCCATTCCATGTTCCCTTTATCCTCAGCAAGCACTTCAGCTGGCTGTGGTTCTTTGCTGGGTGGGGTGACCCAGACCTTCATTCCTGAAGTTTCAGAGCCTTTGGTAGTCCTGCCTGGATTGGGTTGTTGCAGTTTTCTGTTGATTTTAATCACAGGGCATGGTAGTACTAAAAGACGCCCTAGGGGATCTCCTATATTCCAAGAAAACTCTTCTTTACCTCCATTGTGTAGTTGCAGTCCTATTTCCCTCTGATAGTCAGGATCAGTCGCCCCAGACAATAATGTAATCTCCTTCTTGGCTTGTTGATCCAGTGGCATAAGTAGCCCAAAGTGACCAGGTGGCAGTCTTAACTTCCAGTTCAATGGAATCATTGTTGTTTCTCCTAGAGGAAGCACTCCCCCTGTTGGAACTAAAACCTGTAGACCAGTAGAGCTCAGGGTCGCAAGGACAGGAAGCAAAAATTTTTCTAGCGGACCACTAGGGGTAATAGTGAGTGGTACCACTCGCATTTCCACACCTTGGTTCCTGGGCCCATGGATCCTAGCTGCGGGAGAAACAGCACCATACAGTGGACGCTGATTCAGAGCAAATACAGCTTTCTAGAGAACATTACCCCAGCCCTTTAAGGTATTGCCACCTAGTTGGTGCCGTAATTGAGTTTTCAAAAGGCCATTCCATCATTCTATCAATCCAGCTGCTTCTGGATGATGGGGAACATGGTAAGACCAGAGAATTCCATGAGCATGTGCCCATTCCCGCACTTCATTTGCTGTGAAGTGTGTTCCTTGATCAGAAGCAATGCTGTATGGAATACCATGACGATGAATAAGGCATTCTGTAAGCCCACAGATGGCAGTTTTGGCAGAAGTATTGTGTGCAGGGAAAGCAAACCCATATCCAGAGTATGTGTCTATTCCAGGTAGAACAAATCGCTGCCCCTTCCATGAAGGGAGTGGTCCAGTGTAATCAACCTGCCACCGTGTAGCTGGCTGGTCACCTTGGGGAATGGTACCATATCAGGGGCTGAGTGTGGGTCTCTGTTGCTAGCAGATTGGGCACTCAGCAGTGGCTGTAGCCAAGTCAGCCTTGGTGAGTGGAAGTCCATGTTGCTGAGCCCATGTATAACCTCCATCCCTACCACCATGACCACTTTGTTCATGAGCCCATTGGTCAATGACAGGAGTTGTTGGGGAAAGAGGCTGACTGGTAACACAGAACAGGTCATCTTATCCACTTGATTATTAAAACCTTCGTCTGCTGAAGTCACCCTCTGGTGCACATTTACACGGGACACAAATATGTTCATATTTTTAGCCCACTCAGAAAGGTCTGTTCACATACCTCTTCCCCAGACTTCTTTGTCACCAATTTTCCAATTTTGGTCTTTCCAAGTCCCTGACCATCCAGCCAAACCATTAGCAACAGTCCATGAGTCAGTATATAAATGCAGCTCTGGCCAGTTCTCTTCCAAGCAAAATGATAAACCAGGTGCACTGCTTGAAGTTCTGCTCACTGGGAGGATTTCCCCTGTTCTAGTTTGCTGCTGCCAGAATGCAATATACCAAAAATGGAAAGTCTTTCAAAAAGAATTTAATAAATTGCTAGTTTACAGTTCTAAGACTGAGAAAATGTCCTAGTTACGACAAGTCTATAGAAATGTCCAATTTAAGCATCCAGGGAAAGATACCTTGGTTCATGAAAGCCGATGACGTTCAACATTTCTTTCTCAGCTTGAAGGGTACATGGCAAACATGGTGGTGTATGCTGGCTTTCTCGTGGCTCTACAAAAAGGGACTCTCTCCAAAATGTTTCCTCTTTAAAAGGATTCCAGCAAGCAACTCCACCTTCAGTGGGTGGAGACACACCTCCATGGAAATCATCTAATCAAAAGTTACCACCCACAATTGGGTGGGTCACATCTCCATGGGAACAATCAAATTGCTCCCACCCAGCAATATTGAATGAGGATCAAAGGGCATGGCTTTTCTGGGGTCCACCACAGATTCAAACCGGCACATCCCCTCACCACTGTCCTTCAAGGACACTCCAGAAAGGGGTTGTAGTGCTGCAGCTGTCCACTTTTGGGTAGTACCTGCATATCATGCTGAACCAACTGTAAACCAGGCCTGAGTTTTCTCTTCCTCAGTCAATTCTCTGTAAGGAACTCCCCAAGAGGCCATAGATCTCGTTGGAAAGAAGGTAATGTGGCAGAAGTGGAGACCATGGGCATTTGGACCACTTCTTCATGTAACTTACTTGTGCCTTCAGGACCTGCTCTGGCCCTATCTTGTACATACCAATTCCATTTTACAGTAGAGTGCTGCTGTGCATGCCCAACTTTATGGCTTGATGGGTCAGACAACACCCAGCTCATGACAGGCAACTCAGGTCTCATGGTAACTTGGTGGCCCACGGTTGAGTGTTCAATCTCTACTAAGGCCCAGTAGCAGGCCAAAAGCTTCTCAAAAGGAGAGTAGTTACCTGCAGCAGATGGTAAGGCTTTACTCCAGAATCCTAAGGGTCTGCGTTGTGATTCTCCTGTAGGGGCCAGCCAAAGGCTCCAAACAGCATCTCTATTTGCCACTGACATTTCCAGCACCATTGGATCTGCTGGATCATATGGCCCAAGTGGCAGAGCAGCTTGCACAGCAGCCTGGAACTGTCACAAAGCCTCCTCTTGTTCAGTTCCCACTCAAAATCAGCAGCTTTTCTGACCACTCGAATGAGAAATATGTTGTCGCCAAAATCCAAAGAGATCAACTAGGTGTTGTACCTCTTTTTTGGTTGTAGGAGGGGCCAGATGCAGCAACTTATCCTTCACCTTAGAAGGGATATCTCGACATGCCCCACACCACTGGACACCTAGAAATTTCACTGAGGCGGAAGGCCCCTGTATTTTTGTTGGATTTATCTCCCTTCCTCTGACACACAAATGCCTTACCAGTAAATTTAGAGTAGTTGCTACTTCTTGCTCATTAGGTCCAATCAACATGATATCATCAATATAATGGACCAGTGTGATGTCTTGTGGGAGGCAGAAACGATCAAGGTCTCTGTGGACAAGATTATGACATAGGGCTGGAGAGTTGATATACCCTGAGGTAGGACAGTGAAAGTGTATTGCTGACCTTGCCACCTGAAAGCAAACTGTTTCTGGTGGTCCTTACTAATAGCTATTGA
>PVIY010032285.1:0-29123 GCA_004026745.1 Myrmecophaga tridactyla
GTGACTGGGTTTTAGGATGAATGGGGGCTGGAAAGGTAGGCAGTGGATTAGATTACAAAGGGGCTTGTCTGCTGTGGGCTGAGCTATGGATCTGTGGGTGTGTGTCTGGCTTTCATCTCTTGGCTTCCCTCGGCTCTTTCCAGGTTCTGCATGCAAGCACATATGCGCACACCCGACGGGCGCGAAGTCAGGGCAGGATTTTAAGAGGCTAAGTGGTTAGGTTTTGTTTTGTACCTTAACTGAAAAAATACACGCGCATAGAAAAAAATTTCAATATCGCAAAAGTTCATACAAATAAAAAGCAAGGCTCCATCCCACCCTAAACCCAGGGTGATATTCAAAATATTTAACACCAAGGTGTTGTGGACACTGGCTAATCAGGACAGATGCTATTTATGAACAAGGGCCTGGCTATGCAAGCTGAATAACAGCCCCCCAAGCCCCAAGCTTCTCTCCCCAGTAATGGCGGTCAACTGTTCCATGTTTGTGTTTCATACACAAATAGGAACATCTGTACACACACACACACACGTAGCTTCTGTAAAAACCCAAACATAGGCATGTATGTTCTGTACCTCTCTTCTTTCACACAACATTGATGTCTTAGCAATCTTTCTGTGTTAGTGCATCAGTACATTTCTACGTACTCATACAATTTTTTTAAACAATGGAGTGATATGATGCAGCCTGCATGGAGCAAGGACGTGACACACATTTGGGGAACGTCTGCCAAGCTCTCTTTTCTATGAGAACTGCCTCTGCATCCATGGGGCTGGCCCTCCCTTAGCCTATTTGTCTTCTATGGGTCTGTGCCCTGCATTGATGGGATCAGGGGAGGTTAACTGACCCAAATTAATTTCGGTTTGTGTTCCTGGGGCCAGCGGCCTTCCTGGGTTTCTTAGCCCTGTCCAGGTCTCCCTGTTTCCCACACACACGCCACAGCAAGCCTCAGCAGCACTCAATGTCTGTCTTCCTCTGTCAGCCCCAGGAGGGCTGGGACCATGTTCCCCGTTGTCCATCACTCTCTTCCCACTGCCTGGCAACGTGCACGGCCTTTATGGGTGCCCAGGAAAGGTTTTTGAATGAATTTGTTTCATAACATGAGTCTGACATTCACCTGGAGACAGCCGAGGAGACAGCACGTGTCTCAGCAGAGCGTCTGGCAGGTAGGAAGCCCTCAGTTACAACAGCGAAACCAAGGATAAACAAATGGCAGAGCTACAGGGACCAGAGCCCACTACCTTGCAAGCTGAAACTGGCACATTGATGCAACTTGGAACAAAAAAGAACCACTCGCTGACCACGTTTATCACTGGCAGGACCCTCAGATCTCACAGTTCTTTCTGCATTTTGTTTGACAACATGGAATGAGCAGGTCAGTTCCCACCTGAGCTCACAGTGGTTCTCTGCTGCTCTTACGATGAAAGTGGAGGCAGCTCCGGGTTCATGAGGCCTAAAGCTCGTTCAGTCTGGGGCACCGTCTTCAAGAAAAAGAATACAAAACTACAAGTAATCACAAATTAGGTACAAAAGTGAACATTAGAAACGAGAAAAGAAGACAGCAATTAGTAAATTTTATAAAGCATACAAATACTGCTAACCCAATGTCCAGAAGAACAGCACCACTATTTTTATTAATTAAAGGTCCAAACCACATCTCTGAAGCTCTTTTCTCTACATTTCTGGCCATTTACTTTTTAATTGCCTGTTTACAAAATGACAGTCTTTGTATTACCATTTTTATAGAGAGAAGAGAAAGTGAATTGTCTTTTAAATTTGTTTTCATCTATTGATTATTTAGAGGCATTTCCTTTCACTTCACAACTCGTGATTTGTAATGTCTTGCCAACATTTAGGATTCTCATCTCACTTGGGAAAAGCTGTACCAAATTTCTTCATATGTGAACTATAAGATTTCAGAGCATGAGCAAGTGTATTTCTGACGGGAGAAAAGCTTCCAGTTGACTGAACCAAAATCTCTGCCGACAGCTTTCACAACAGTTTCACAGAAGTGAAGTGATGTGAAACTGATCAGAACAGATCAGAATGTTCCGCAGATTAGCTTCTGGCTCTGTACTTCAAGCTGGCACCTTCCAGTGCCCACGTACTTGTGGTGCCAGCGATGGTAGGACATGCTCATAAAGCAATACGACCTTGGACTCTGCTTTCTCATGTCACAATGTCAGGAAAATCCATGCAGTGGATGGTCAGACAATGCCTGGAAGCCATTCCTACATGAGGACAGCTCGCAATAACATTGCCATGTATGGAATGACTGCAAACCACATAAATGCATCCCATGCAACCTTCACTCCAGGTATCCCCCAACTCAGCTTGCCTTTAGTCATATCCCCGAAGTGCCTGTGGGCTCTATCTAAGACTATATAAAAGTTTTACTAATTTTCCTTATTTTTTCAGAAACTTAATAAATTCAGATTGTTCCTTTTCCAGATAAGCCCTGAAACTTGGAGGTACCAGCCTCTCCAAGAACATCAGCCAGCTGTGTTCCCCTACCCCAGGATGTCAACACCCCTTGGCCATATGAATTTAGAATGGTCATTGTCCAAATATTCCTGAAGATTGAGAGAATGATCAGATGAGATGGAGGAGTCATAACAGAGAAGTTAGGATTGAACAGATGATTGTGACTACTGAATCATTATACAGATATTCCTTTTTACTTTCTAGTGTATCAGAATATCCAGAAGGAAATATCTGAAATTGTTGAACTGTAACTCATACTATATTTTGAAATTTGCTCCATAACTACTTGTTAAAGTGTACTTTGAAATTTATCACCTTTCTATATATATGCCATATTTAACAATAAAAAATGATTTAAAAATATAATTTTGGAACACCCTGGCCAATAAAATCATATGCTGCTTAGCCATAAGAGACATTTAAACATCAGCTACCATCAGCAACAGTATTTTTTGATGGTTGAATTCCTAATAGTCACAACTCCTAAGTAAATGCCGCTTTACTTTGTAAAACTAAATATGTATTACTTCAAAATATTTGATTACTTAAATACTTAAATAGTCATTGTGTTCTTGGAGAGAAATTTATATCATTTAATATTAGTATTAAATTGTGTTCTCAGAGATGAATTTATATCATTTCATATTAACATTCTAAAATAAAGATTAAAATATAAAATTGGTGAATTTAAAAAAAGTGCCTGTGGTCATTCCAGCACTATCCAGCAAAAGGAAAAGTGTGGAAAAAAAGCAGTTGGAGTAAAAAGGCACAGTGGTTGACTGGTTGCAGTTCAAATATATTGGAATGAAAATTTTACAAAAATATACCACCATGTGAGTACATTGCTAGTGTCTGTCCCAGGGAGATGGAAGCGCCTGTGCAAATGAGGTGACCTGCAGCTTCAAAACTTATTGAATGAATTAAGTGACTGAATGAATAAATGAATTTAATAAATTGAAAGAGTGATGGAGTGTTCTAGGCATTAGAATTTTCTAGTTGAAAAACTTCGAAGACAAAGGCAGTCTGAAAATACGGGTCTCCAGATCCCCACTTCAATTTCCTTTCTACAGAATCATGCTTTAGCTTTTTGTGGCATCTGGGAAGTGTAGAAATCTGCAGGAATAGTTCCTTTGAGTGACATTTGTTCCTTCAAATTAAAGTAAAAAACAAAACTCAATTGCGCACATGCTTTGCCCTCTTTAAGTTCTTAATTTGATTGTCAAATAAACACACTACCTCCTATGAAGTTATCTTGCCAAAAAAAAAAAAAAAATTAACCTTAATCTTCTCAAGCTTCTAGACCCAACTACCAATTTACAGGAAGTACTGAGGACAGAGGAACATACTAACCAACACCACGGGGATTCAGTCTACAAAATTCAACCTGCGGGAAACCCTCTGGGACAAATAATCCAATTCCAACAAACAAATTGCAAAGAAAAACAAAAGAGAGAGCTAAGGAAGGAAATACAGATTAAAAGGATTTAAAAGGCTTATCGCTTAAATGTAAAGTGTGGACTGTTTTTGAAGCCTAGTTTATTTTTAAACTGTAAAAAAAAAATTTACAGCACTTATGAGACAACTGGAATTTGGACACAGACTGGATATTTGATGGTGATTTTTTTTTAGTTATGATAATGGCATTTGTGTTAATTAAAAATGAATCCAGGAGTTCTGGGAAGATGGCCGACTGGAGTAGCTCAAGATTAGACCTGCTCCCCGGAAAAGTTAGAGAAGGGACAGGAGGGCGACTGAGGTGGCGATTTGGAGTGCAGCTGATCTGAGAGCCTTCTGCACCACATGTGGCAGCAGCCCTGGTTTCGAGTGCACGGAAGGGAGCACGGGACTAGGAAGTCAGGCCGCGCCCCTTGGGTGCACTACCCTCACCACTGCAGCCCTGTGACCAGCAACTCACGCCACACCCCACGCACCTGAACCCCATCACCTGCTCCCATTCCCTGCGCTCCAGGCACTCCCACCCCACCACATGTACCTGCCCCCCATCCCCACCCCAATTGCAGCCCAACCCACCACTCCTGCACCCTCCCGAGCACTACCTCCCCCTCCTTGTTCCCTGCAGGCTGTTGCCAGCACATAAGGTCGCGGGCACTAACCTCCATACCTAGGCTACCCCTGCCCCCTGCCCCTCCCCCGGCATCCATAGTGTCCGCAGCCTCACTCCGCCCTCCCTGAGCTCAGCGCATACATTTATGGCACTCCCAGGCCCACGCATGCGCATGGGCCCCCTTCAAGTCATTCAGCCAGGGACCTGTACTTTACAGCAGTCCTAGAACCATGCGTATGCGCAGCCCTCAGCCTCACTTTCCAGCTCTGAGAAAGTGCCGACCTGTGCAGCCAGGTCACATCTGCCCCCAATCCACAAAGGCATCATGCTGACCTGCTGCCACAGCTCTATGCATGTGCACAAAGGGCCCCATGCCTTACACCAGCACACACCACAGTTACACCCCCAAGACCAGTGCACCCACATAGCCACATCTTTCCTGGCTGCTGGGCACCCATGTTCACAAGCATCAGTGTAACACCCCCAACCTGTGCCAATATCTGCCCTGAAATAAATCACCATACTGAGTGCTCCACCCTGTGACCTGCTCTGTGCTGCACAACCATCCCACAAACATAAGGCCTTAGACTACTGAAAGAAATCAACTCCCTAAGTAAATCAATCAAGATATTTACATCAATGAAGACAGCAGAAGATCACTAAGCATATCACAATGCAGACAGATATAGCCCTGCCTAATGAGCCAATTAACACACTAGAGGAGACACAGACATTGGAATAACTAATCAAAGTTCTTCATACAACTCTATTTGATAAAATAAGTGGTAATAGCAAATGACATAAAGGAGATTAAGAAAATAGTAGAAAAGTACAAAGAGGAATTTGAAAGAATAAATAGAAAAATAGCAGAAATCATGGAGATTAAAGACACTGCTGACCAAATAAAACACATACTAGGGCAGGCCACAGTGGCTCAGTGGCAGAGTTCTCACCTGCCATGCTGGAGACCTGGGTTCAATTCTCGGTGCCTGCCCATGCAAAAAAAAATACTAGAGGCACACAACACAAGATTTGAAGAGACAGAAGAAAGAATAAATGATGTAGAGGACAGAATAATTGACTTTGAAGACTCAGAACAGCAAATGGCAAACAGACAAAACAAAGTGCACAAATATAAGAATCATTGGTGTCCCAGAAGGAGAAGAGAGGAGTACAGGGCTAGGAAGAGTAGTAGAGTATATAATGGGGAAAAACTCCCCAACCCTCATAAAGGGCATAAATAAACAAGTCAAAGAAGCCCGAAGAACTCCAAACAGAATAAATCCAAATAGGCATTCCCCAAGGCACATGCTAGTCAGTCTGTCAAATGTTGAAGAGAAGCAGAAAACCCTAAAAGCAGCAAGAGAAAAACAATCTACCACATAGAATGGAAATCAAATAAGACTGAGTTCAGACTACTCAACTAGCATGCTGGAGGTGAGAAGTCAGTGGTAAGATACATTCAAGATTCTGAAAAAGAAAAACTTCCAGCCAAGAATTCTGTACCCAGCCAAATTGTCCTTTAAACTTGAGAGAGAGATTGAAGTTTTCACAGACAAAGAAGTCCTGAAAGAATTTGCCAACAAGAGACCGCCCCTACAAGAAATACCAAAAGGAGATCTGCCAAATGAAGAGAAAAAAAAAAGAATTGAAGAGTACCACTAAGGGTAATTCAAAGAATACAAAGAGAAAGAGGGAAAAGAATACATAGCTCTGACAAAATAAAAATGATAAGATGGTGGAATCAAGAAATGCCTTTTCAAGAATAACTTTGAATGTTAATGGACTAACTTACCAATTAAAAGATACAGGTTGGCAGAATGGATTAAGAAACATAATCCCACTTATGCTGCTTACAAGAGACTCATCTTAGATGCAAGGATACAAATAGATTGAAAGTGAAAGGATGGAAAAAGATTTTCCATGCAAGTTGTAATAAAAAGAAAGCAGGAGCAGCTATATGAATACTGGACAAAATAGACTTTAAACGTAAAGACATCATAAGAGACAAAGAAGGACACCATATACTAATTAAAGGGTCAATTCACCAAGAAGATATAACAATCATAAATGTTTATGCTCCCAATCAAGGAGCTCCAAAGTACATGAGACAGACATTGGCAAAACTGAAGGGTGCAATAGGTATTTCAACAATAATAGTAGGGGGCTTCAATACACCACTCTTCTCTATAGATAGAACAACCAGACAGAAGATCAACAAGGAACTAGAGAAGTTAAATAACTTGATAAATGAATTAGACCTAACAGACATATGTAAGTCATTGCACCCGAAAACACTAGGATACGCATTCTTCTCTAGTGCTTATGGAACATTCTCCAGGATAGATCATGTGCTGAGCACCAAACAGGTCTTTATAAATTTAAAAATACTGAAATTATTCAAAGCACTTTCTCTGATCACAATGGGATGAAGCTGGATCTCCATAACCACCAAAGAATAAGAACATTCACAAATATATGGAGATTACATAACACACTCTTAAATAACCAGTGGGTCAAAGAAGAAATAGCTAGAGAAATCAGTGGCTATCTGGAGATGAATAAAAATGAAAAACAACTTATCAGAACTTATGGGATACAGCAAAGGCTGGGCTGAGAGGGAAATTTACTGCCCTAAATGCCTATATTAAAAAACAAGAAAAGCAAAAATTGAGGACTTAACAGCAAACCTAGAGGAACTTGAGAAAGAGCACAAACTAACCCCGAAGCAAATAGGAGAAAAGAAATAACAAAGATTAAAGCGGAGACAAATGAATGGGAGAACAAAAGAACAATAGAAAGATCAATAAAACCAAAAGTTGGTTCTTTGAGAAAATCAATAAAATTGATGGGCCACTAGTAAGACTGACAAAGAAAAAAATAGAGAGGATGCAAATAAACAAAATCAGAAATGAGAAGGGGTGCATTACCACAGACCCTGAAGAAATAAAAAAAAATCATAAGAAGATACTGTGAACAACTATATGCCAACAAACTAGGCAACTTAGATGAAATGGGCAAATTCCTGGAGACACACAAACAAGCTACACTGATTCAGGAAGAAATAGAAGATCTCAACAAACCAATCACAAGTAAAGATTTTCAATCAGTCATCAGAAATCTTCCCACAAGGAAAAGCTCAGGGCCAGATGGCTTTACAGGGGAATTTTATCAAACATTCCAGAAAGAACTAACACCAATCCTGCTCAAGCTTTTCCACAAAAATGAAGAAAAAGGAACTCTACCTAACTCATTTTATGAAGCTAATATCATTTTAACACCAAAACCGAGTAAACATGCTATAAGAAAGGAAAACTACAGGCCAATCACCCTAATGAACATAGATGCAAAAATTCTCAATAAAATATTAGCAAATCTAATCCAACGACACATTAAAAGACTTATACACCGTGACCAAGTGGGGGTTTATACCAAGAATTGAAGGATGGTTCAACGGAAGAAAATCAATTAATGTAATACAGCGCATTAACAAATCAAAAGGGAAAAATCACACGATCATCTCGATTGATGCTGAAAAAAGCATTTAACAAGAAACAGCATCCATTTCTGATAAAACACTCCAAAAGATAGGAATCAAAGGTAACTACTTCAATATGATAAAGCGAATATATGAAAAACTGATAGCCAGAGTCATACTCAAATGGAGAGAGACTGAAAGCCTTCCCCATAAGATCAGGTACAAGACAAGGATGCCTCCTTTCACCACTATCATTCAACATTGTGCTAGAAGTTCTAGCTAGA
Source organism: Myrmecophaga tridactyla (assembly GCA_004026745.1). Taxonomy (NCBI): domain Eukaryota; kingdom Metazoa; phylum Chordata; class Mammalia; order Pilosa; family Myrmecophagidae; genus Myrmecophaga; species Myrmecophaga tridactyla. The sequence goes on from PVIY010032285.1 coordinate 8,312, forward strand.
GCAATCAGGCAGAACAAAGAAATAAAAGGCTTCCAAGTTGTAAAGGAAAAAGTAAAACTCTCATTATTTGCGGATGATATGATGTTATACTTGGAAGATCCTGAGACATCTACAGCAAAGTTACTTGAACTAATAAACAAATTTAGCAAGGTGGTGGGATATAAGATCAATGTGCAAAAATCTGTAACATTTCTTTGCACAAGCAATGACCTAGCTGAGGAGTCATTTAAGGAAAAAATTCCATTTAAAATAACAACTAAAACAATCAAATATTTAGGAATGAACTTACCTATGGATGTAAAGGACTTGTACACAGAAAACTACATAACATTGCTAAAAGAAATCAAAGGAGATCTAAATAGGTGGAAAGACATTCCCTGCTCATGGATAGGAAGACAAATATAGTTAAGATGTCAATTCTCTCCAAATTGATCTACAGATTCAACACAGTACCAATCAAAATTCCAACAAAGTACTTTGAAGATTTGGAAAAGCTACCTACCAAATTCATCTGGAAGAGAAAGAGACATCCTTAAAAAGAAGAACGAAGTATCAGGATTAACACTCCCTGGCTTTAAAACCTATTATAAAGCTACAGTGGTCCAAACAGTATGGTACTGGCACAAAGACAGAAGCATTGACCAATGGAATCAAATTGAGAGTGTAGAAATAGACCACCAAATCTATGGTCAACTGATTTTTGACAAAGCTCCCAAATCCTGTGAACTGGGTCAAAAATAGTCTTTTCAATAATAGGACATGGAAGAACTGGATTTCAATAGCCAAGAGAATGAAAGAGGACCCCTATTGTGCACCCTACACAAAAATTAACTCAAAGTTGATCAAACACCTAAATATAAGAACTAGCACCATAAAGCTTCTAGGAGAAAATGTAGGGAAACATCTTCAAGACCTAGTAATAGGAGGCAGCTTCCTAAACTTTACACCCAAAGCACAAGCAGCAAAAGAAAAAATAGATAAATGGGAGCTCCTCAAAATCAAATGCTTCTGCACCTTAAGAGACTTTGTCTAAAGATGAAGAGGCAGCCAAGTCATTGGGAAAAAATATTTGGAAATCACATATCAGATAAAGGTTTGATTTACTGTATATACAAAGAAATCATACAACTCAACAACAAAAGAACAAACAGCCCAATTATAAAAAAGGCTAAAGATATGAATAGGCATGTGTCTGAAGAGCGAATACAGATGACTCAAAAATGCATGAAGAGATGTTCATTTTCATTGGCTATAAGGGAAATACAGATCAAGATTACAATGAGATACCACCTCACATCTAATAGAATGGCTGCTATTACACAAACAGGAAATTATAAATGTTGGAGAGGATGTGGAGAAACTGGGACACTTATGCACTGCTGGTGAGAATGTACAATGGTGCAGCCACTATGGAAGACTGTTTGGTGGTTCCTTAGGAAACTAAATATCTAGTTGCCTTATGACCCAGCAATAGCATTACTTGGTATATACCCAGAAGAACTGAAAGCAATGACACAAAAAGATATTTGCACACTGATGTTCATAGCAGCATTATTCACAATTGCCAAAAGATGGAAACAAACCAAATGCCCATCAACAGAAGAGTGGATCAATAAAATGTGGCATTTACATACGGTGGGATATTATGTTTTAGTAAGACAAAATGACATCTTGAAGCACGTGACAAGATGGATGAACTTGGAGGACATAATGCTGGATGAAATTAGCCAGACACAAAAAGATAGATACTGTATGATTCCATTTTTATGACTAGCATAAAGGTATAATCAGAGGCTTATAATACAGAATATAGGGGACTTAGAGATACATAGAAGCTAGAGATGGGTGAATCGTTAGCTAATGAGGTTGAGCTCTGTGCTGGTTTGAAATGATGTATGTACCCTAGAAAAGCCATGTTTTAATCCTAATCCCATTTTGTAAAGGCAGCCATTTCTTCTAATCCCTATTCAGTATTGTATGTTTGAAACTGTAATTAGATCATCTCCCCAGAGGTGTGATTTAATCAAGAGTGGTTGTCAAACTGGATTAGTTAGATTATGTCTCTCCACCTATTTGGGTGGGTCTTGATAAGTTTCTGGAGTCTTATAAAAGAGGAAGTATTTTGGATAATGAAAGCGATTCAGAGAGAGCAGAGCAGAATGATATAGCCATGAGAAGCAGAGTCCACCAGCCAGTGACCTTTGGAGATGAAGAAGGAAAAATGCCTCTTGGGGAGCTTCATGAAACAGGAAGCCAGGAGAAGAAGCTAGCAGATGACACCATGTCTGCCACGTGCCCTTCCAGTTGAGAGAGGAATCCTGACTATGTTCACCATGTGCCTTCTCACTTGAGAGAAAAACCCAGAACTTCATCTGCCTTCTTGAACCAAAGTAGCTTTCCCTGGATGCCTTAGACTGGACATTTCTATAGACTTGCTTTAATTGAGACATTTTTTTGGTCTTAGAACAATAAACTAGCAACTTACTAAATTCCCCCTTTTAAAAGCCATTCTGTTTCTGGTATATTGCATTCCAGCAGCTAGCAAACTAGGTCAAACTCCAATGTAAGGGAATAGATAGGAGTGAAGGTGATCTTCTAGTGGGTCTAGAAGTAATATTAGCATATTAAAGATGATCAAGCTTGAAAGGGGTTGTATAGGCCTACGTGTCCCACTGATTCACACTGGAAAAATGAATGAGTTCTCGTAAGAATTACTTCAAAGATATGATTCTTGTATAAAGAGTGTTTAAGTCCAGAGTACAGGGGGAAAACTGGTATTGCATGCTATGAGCTATGTTCAAAAGAAAACCATCAGCACTAACATAGCAACAGCAGAGGTAAATAATGGGGTGAGGGACAAGAGTTAAGAGGAAGTATAGATTTCCTAATTGGAGAGTGTGTGTTTATTGGTTTTCAATCTCTTGGGAACAATGAAATTATTCAAAATTGAGAATGTTGATGGACTGTGGACTTTGGGCCTTCTACATGAGGCCCAATGAATGCAGGTGGCTGAAGGATGCACCGACGGAGAAGTAGATTGGTGAACAATGGTGTATACTTATGAATGAAGGTTGTGCTGCTAGATAAAGGAACAATGCTGTGAGGCATGCAACGATGTGCAAGAACATATGGGACATTTGATTAGACAAAATAAGCCAGAAACAAAAAAGCAACAATGATATGGTAAACTTTAGAAAATGCTTATAAGAAAGCAGGGGCCTAGATTGTAAGCTTTTAGAGCAGACCCATTAAGTCCAGAGTGCTGATTATTATTTCTGGATTTTGAGAGGCTATTATATATATATATAACCTGATATTTAAAGATAAGAACGAAGTTGAACAGGTTGGGGTTAAAGTAATTCAGAACATAAAGGTAAGGAAGGCAGTGTCTATATTTTAGAACCACACATACTCTTTCAGACCAATGGAAGAAAGGTTTATTTGATCTGGAACTGAAATTTTCTGTATTGCATTATCTAATTCAACCAATCTGTATAGCTCATTTGAACAATTGAAACACAGGAAGCACAGAATAAGAAAGAGGTCCTTTTATAATGTATAGATTATTGCAATGCCTGGCTACATCTTAGAGTATATTAAGCAGATAATCAGAAAGTACTGTCAAAGTTCCCTGAGGGAGGGGAGAAAGAATATTGAACTATTAAACCTTACCATCAGAGAATTCCATTATACTGTGTCAAACTTTAGGGATACCCAAATCAATAGTCCATGCCCTTGATCACAAGATCACTCTTGTGAAGCTTTTGTAGGTAGTGGAGAAGCTTAGACTACCTATAGGCATGCGTAAGAATTACTTCTGGATGACCTCTTTTGTTGCTCAGATGTGGCCTCAGTCTCTCTAAGCCCAACTCTGCAAGTGAAATCATTGCTCTCCTCCCTACATGGGACATAACATCCAGGGGTGAAAGTCTCCCTGGCAATGTGGGAGATGCCTCCCAGGGATGAATCCAGATCTGGCACCATGGGATCAACAATTACATCCTGACTAAAAGGGGGAAAAGAAGTGTAATTAATAAAGTATCAGTGGCAGAGAGAGTTCAAATAGGGTCAAGAGGTACTCTGGAGGTTGCTCTTATGCAAGCTTTAGGTAGACCTTGTTACCTGTCATAACATGCCAACCCGCAACCAAGACCATTCCAGCCAATACTAAAGAATACCTAGGGCAGTATATAATGTTCCACAAAGGTTCCAGGCACTAGAGTAACTTTCCAGAAACCTACAACCTCCAGATGGGTTCTTGGTCCAGATAAGTCCTGAAACCTAGCCCAGCCTTTTCAGAACATCAGATAGTTCCATCTCCCTACCCCATATTAGTGACAGACCCTTCCAATATCAAAAATTTAGAATTGCCATAGTCCAAAGAACCTCAAAAACAGGTATAGAAAGATCAAAGGTGATGGTTGATTTATACATAGAAGATAGGATTTAACAAATGAATATGAATGCTGAATCATTAAGTTGATACCTCTTTTAATCTCCTGTATTTGAGAGCAGCTAGAAGTAAAAACCTAAAATTCTGAAATTTGTAAGCATTTCAAAGCCTGCAATATGTTCTACAACTAATTGTGGTGCTGTGCTTTGAAATTTATAGCTTTTTTTGTATATATGTTATTTTTCACAAAAGAAGAAGGAAAAAAAGTTGATTGTGATGATAAAAAAATGTATTTATGCCCTCTAGCCTCCTATCTTCTGGAGCAGCTAGAAGAAAAAATATGAGAGGAGTGTATGGTAGCCCATGACAAACTCTGGGATCTATCCTGTAACCACTTGTTGAAGAGTGCTTTGAAAACTATTGCTTTTTTAATTTCTTTGCTCTGTATATATGTTATACTATACAATAAAAAAAGTTTAAAAAAATGAATCCTTATCTTTTAGACATACATAGTAGAAAAAATAAAATTACCAGGTGAAAAATTGTACATATTATGACCAGTATCTTTTAAAATTCATTATTATCTATTTATAAACTAATAAAAGCTAAAAATAGTACCTTCTTCCCTGCTCCTAACTGCTCTCTTCAAAGGTCAGCATTTAGTGTATATCCTTTCTACACACACACACACATATACTCAACATATATTTTAACAATTAGGTTATATATTTCTTTTTAATGGAATTAAACAAAAGCTGTACATAAATTCTGAACTCGTGTTAATGATATGCATACTGAAGTATTAGGGATGGTGTGTACTAATGATATCTGCAACTTACTCTGAAATGCATCAAAACAATAAATTGGATTGATGGATGGTGTGCTGGTTTGAAACTGTTATGTACCCTAGAAAAGCCACTGGTTCTTTAAGCCAATCTTATGGGGACAGACCTATTGTTGGATGGGATCTTTGCATACAGATGTGACCCCGCTCATTCAATGTGGGTGCTAATGTGCTTACTGGCGCCCTTTAAAAGGGAAACATTTTGGAGAAAGCATAGATGCTTGAAAGAACCAACACAGAGAGCAGATGCTTAGTGACAGAACAGCGCCAGGAGATGCTAAGGAAGGACCCACAGGAACCGAGAGAGCCATTTTAAAACCGGCCCAGGAGGGAAGTATCAGCAGAAGTCAACATATGGCTTCCCAAGAGACAGATGCGATTGGCTTTTCTTCAGTGAAGGTATCTTCTTGTTGACGCCTTAATTTGGACGTTTTCTTGGCCTTAGAACTATAAATGTGCAACCTAATAAATTCCCTTTGTAAAAGCCAGTCCATTTTCTGAAATACTGCATTCTGGCAGCATTAGCAAACTGAAAGAGATGGACAAAGAGATGGATAGATATATGGCAAATCAGATGAGAGTAAAGTGTTAGAAAATCTAGATAGTTGCCATGTGGGGATGTACTATACATATTTCAACTTTCTATGTTTTTAAATTTTCTTAATAAACTGTTGGGACAAATGAGAGAGAGAAAACAAGAAATTTGAGTGTAGTGAGGTTGAAAAACATGCTCCAGGCCACCCAGCTGGGAAGTGTCCCAGCCAGATTTGAGCTCTGACCTTTCCAACTGCCCAGCCTGGCCCTTAGCCAGGATGTATGGCAAACCTCCTCAGCAGTTGATCAACTTACATTCATGGCCCCATTTCCCCACTGCATGCACAGGGCTGGTGTTGTCACCCCTGTTTTATAGGTGGAGAAACAAATATTTTTGGCTGGGAAGTAGGAGCATATTTCCCCTCAATACTGGTTTATTTTTCCAGGTAAAATGTGTAGAAAGAACTTGTTCTTTAGAATCTGATCAGCCTGCATTCAAAAAACAGGCCCTGAACAAAGTGGCTTTAGGGCCTTGGGCAGAGGGATGAAAAGTGTCCATCTGGAAGCTAAAGTGGGGACTGAGAGCTCGGGGACCTCACTTCTTGACTTTGACCTTGGTGTCAGAGATAATTTAACCACTGCCTCAAAAGTCAGCAGTTTCTCAAAAGTCAGCAGTTTCACTTGAAGCAAGAAGGCAAGGGGGTTGTTGAGAGAAGAGGCCTTGGTTGGCTCATCTGATAAGGCTAGAGGGAAAGGGTGGGTATAAGAATTACATGAGGCATGTCTAATGTTTGACACGTTGTAGCAATACATTGTGTTTATTTAGCAGCTTTATCGAGGCATAATTGATGGCCAGGAAATCACACATATTTAAAGTGTACAATTTGGTAAGTTTTGACAAATGTATATACCTGTGAAGCCATTATCACACTCAAAATAATGAATACATTCACTCCCAAAAGCTTCTCCCTACCCCTCTGTAATTTCTTTGCCTCTCTCTGTCCTTTCTCCCCATCATCCCCAGACAACCACTGATCTGCTTTCTGTTACTATAAATTTTATTAATCTTTTAGAATTTTAGATAAATGTTATAAGGATATATAAGTCATGCTGTATTTACTCTTTTTATGGAGGGGAGGAATCTGGCTTTCCTGACTCACCCTAATTTTGGGGGGATTCATTCCATATTGTTGCGTGTACCAATAGTTCATTCCCTTTTGTTTCTGAGTAGTATTCCTTTTTTGGAGCTATCACAATTTGCATATACATTCATTTGTTGATCATATTTGGGTTGTTTCCAGTTTTCGGGCTATTCCTAAAATGTTAGGAAAATTTGTGTACAAATCTTTGTATTGACATACACGTTCATTTCTCAGGGGTAAAATACCTAGGAGTGCAATAGCTGGGTTGTATGGTAGTTGCATATTTAACTCTTCAAGAAACTGCCCAGTTGTCTTTCAAGTGGGTGTCCCATTTGACATTCCACCAGCAATGCACGGGAGTTGCAGTTGCTTCACAGCCCCTACCAATACTTGTTATGGTCAGTCTGATTGTTAAAGCAGTTTCATTGAGATATTCACATTCCAAGAATCCATACAAAGTATACAATCAGTGTGATCACAGAATTGCTCATTCATCACCACAATCAATTTTAGAACATTTTCATTACTCCAAAAAGAAAAACCCCAGACCCCTTGTACCCACACTTAGCATTGGTGTATTAACCTTGTTACAATTTATGAAAGAACAGAAGACATTACTGTTAACTATAGTCCATAGTTTACATTAAGTGTATTTTCCCCATACACCATCCTTTTCTTAATGCCTTGTAATTGTGACATACATTTGCTATAAGTCATGAAAGAACATTCATATATTTGTGCTATAATATATACAGTCAACATTCATGAAACGGTTCAGCGTGTTTTAAATTCAGATGTTTTATCTTCTAGCTTTCCTTCTAGTGACATACATGACCTAAACTTCCTCTTTCAACCACATTCACATGCAATTCAGGGCTGTTAATTATATTCACAATAATGTGCTCCCATTATCTCTATCCATTTCTAAACATTTACAATCAACCTAATTAGAAGTTCTGTATAAATTAAGCATCAGCTCCCCATTCTCTACCCTCCTTCTAGCCCCTGGTAAGCTGTATTCTAGGTTTGAACTCTATGAGTTTGCTTACTCTAATTAGTTCATAGCAGTGAGATCATACCACATTTGTCCTTTTGTATCTTGCTTATTTCACTCAGCAAAACGTCTTCAAGGTTCATCCACGTTGTCGCGTGCTTCAGGACTTCATTCTTTCTTACAGCTGAATAATACTCTATCATATGTATATGTTTGTTCATCCATTCATTGGTTGATGGACACTTGGGTTGTTTCCATCTTTTGGCAATTGTGAATAATGACACTATCAACATCAGCGTGCATAATAAATGGATGAACCTTGAGGACATAATGCTGAGTGAAATAAGCCAGACACAAAAGAATAGCTATTGTAGGATTCCACTTTTATGATGATGGTAAAGGTAAAATCAGAAGCTTATAATACATAATATTATAATTCCGACCTAGAGATACATGGAAGCTAGAAATAGGTGAATGGTTAGCTAATGAGAAGAACTTAAATGGAAGGGAATAGATAGAAGTGAAGGTGGTTCACTAGTGGGTCTATAAGTAATATTACCATATTGAAGGGACATTGGTGAGGCAAAATAAGCCAGAAAAAATAAAAGAGAAAATATTTTATGGTCTCATTTAGAAAACTTATGAGAAAATTGGGATCTAGATTGTAAACTCTTATAGCAGTCGCATTTAGTCCAGAGTGGTAATTGTTAGTTCTGGATTTTGAGAGGCTGCGTTATATATTTATAACCTGGTATTTAGAGATAAGAATGAAGCTGACCAGGTCAGGATTAAGGTAATTCAGAACACAGGGATAAGGTAGACATTGTTTGCATTTTAGAACTTCACCTACTCTATGAGACCAAAGGAAGAAAGGTTTATTTTGTCCAGAACTTAAATTTTCTGTAGCACAGAATCTAATTCAACCTGTCTGAATAGATCATTTAAACAACCCAAACACAGGGAGGCCAGAATAAGAATGAGGACCTGTAATCCTGTATAGTTTAATATAATGCCTGGATACATCCCCGAATATGTTGAGCAGATAATCAAAAAGTACTGGGAAAACTTCTTGAGGGATGGGAGAAAAAATATGGAACTATTAAACCTTACCACCGGGGAAACCCCTGTTACGTGTCAAACATTAGGGACATTCAAATCAATAGGCTAAGCCCTTGATCTTGATGCTTGCTCTTGTGAAGGTTATGTATGTAGTGGAGAAGCTTAGCCTACCTATAGGCATGCCTAAGAGTTACTTCTGGAGGGCCTCTTTTGTTGCTCAGATGTGGCCTCTCTCTCTAAGTCCAACTCTGCAAGCGAAATCATTACTTTCCCCCCCTACACAGTTCATGACATCCAGGAGTGAATGTCTCCCTGGCGGCATGGTATATGACTCCCACAAATGAGCCTGGCCTTGGCAGTGTGGGATTGACAATGCCATCCTGACCAAAAGGGGAAAAAGAAGTGTAACAAAGTATCAGTGGCTGAGAGAGTTCAAACAGATTCTAGAGGCTGCTCTGGAGGCTACTCTTACACAAGCTTCAGTCACTGAATCTATGACTTTTCCCACTTGAAAATGATCTCAGCTAGTTTCACATGCTTTGTTGATGGAGCAGGTAATGCTTTGAGAAGCATGACATCCCCAACAGTGCACTGCTGGAGAGCATCGTGAGCAAAGTAGGTTTTCCACTTATTAAAATACTTCAATAAATAGGTACCCAGAACAAACCTGGTCACTCTCATTTTAGTAGTTTTTTGCATTGCCATCCCAGTCACCTTCCCTACAATCCATTTGGCATGGACAGATAAGTGAGCTATTGATATTATGTGGCTTTGGTCACCTCGGGTTTGGAGTCTATCTAGCCGTGCAGCCTACTTTTTTCTCTTTTTATCTCTACTGATAGTCTTCATTTCTGGACTCTTCTCCAGTCCTTTCTTTCCTGACTTTTCCTTTCTGCCTGTTGTGCTCCCTTTACTATTTCTTGAAGAGCTGATCTTAGTCACAAGTTCTCTCAGTGATTGTTTGTCTGAAAAGATTTTAATGTCCCCCTCATTTTTTTAATCCTGTGGATTAATTTAATTTTTTGGAATGGCATTAACATATTTCAACAAACATAAAGAGCCATCTTCCAGAGTTTTTGTTTTTTACTTTTTTCTTTTATGTGAAAAACAACATATATACAAAAAAGCAATAACTTTCAAAGCCCATCGCAACAATTAGTTGTAGAACAGATTTCAGAGTTTGTTATAGGTGACAATTCCACAATTTTAGGTTTTTACTTCTAGCTGTCCTAAGATACTGGAGGCCAAAAGAAATATCAATAAAATGATTCAGCAATCATACTCATTTGTTATTTGAACTATTTGAATGCTCTCAGTCACTGAGACCTTATTTGTTACTCTTTGTGTTAGTTTGTAAGCTGTCAGAATGTGATATACAAGAAACGGGATGGCTTTTAAAAAGGAGAATTTATTAAGTTGCAAGTTTACAATTCTAAGGCTGTGAAAATGTCCAAATTAAGGCAAGGTTATAAAAATGTCCAAATTAAGGTATCCAGGAAAAGATACCTTGGTTCAAGAAGGCTGATGATGTTCAGGGTTTCTCTCTCAACTGGAAAGGCACATAGTGATGTCTGCTAGCTTTCTCTCCATGCTTCTTCGATGGCTTCCCTGGAGCTCTGTCTGCTCTGTTGCCTCTAAAGCACTTTCCAAAATGGCTCACTCTTAAAGGGCTCCAGGATGCAACCCCACCTTGAGTGGATGGAGACATATCTCCATGGAAACCATCTAATCAAAAGTTACCACCCATAATTGGGTGGGTCACATCTCCATGGAAACTATCAGAAAGGTCCCACCAAGCAATATTGAATGATGATTAAAAGGTATGTCTTTTTTGGGGGTATATAATAGCTTCAAACTGGCACACACTTCTTTTCCCCCTTATGGTCAGGATGGCATTGTTTATTCCACAGCCACGCTTGTCCCTGGGAGTCATTGCCCACATTACCAGGGAGACTTTCACCCATGGATGTCATGTCCCACATAGGGAGAATGGCAATGGTTTCATTTGCAAAGCTGGGGTTAGAGAGAGAGAGGCCATATCTGAACAACAAAAGAGGTCCCCCAGAAATAACTCTTAGGCATACCTATAGGTAGGCTAAGATTCTCTGCTTCTCCCTCATTTTTGAAGAACAATTTTGCTGGGTATAGAATTCTTGGTTGGCACTTTTTTAGAATCTTATATATATCATATCACTATCTTCTTGCCTCCATGGTTTCTGCTGATACATCCACACATAGTCTCATTGAGCTTCCCTAATATGTGATGGATTGCTTTTCTCTTGCTGCTTTCAAATTTCCCTCTTTGTCTTTAATGTTTTATACCTGGTTACTAAGTTCTTGGAGTGTGTCTATTTGGATCCATTCTCTTTGGGGTATTCTGCACTTCTTGGATCAGTAATTTTATGTCTTTCATAAGAGATGGGAAATTTTCAGTGGTTATCCCCTCCATTAGACTTTCTCCTCCTTTCCCCTTCTCTTTTCCTTTTGGGACACCCACAACACATATATTTATGTGCTTCATATTGTCATTCAATTCCCTGAGCACCTGCTCATATTTTTCCATTCTTTTCCCTATGTATTTTTGTGGGGTGTCGGATTTCAGATATCCAGTCCTCTAGTTCACTAACCTTGTCTTCTGCCTCTTCAAATCTATTATTGTAGGTTTCCATTTTTTTCATCTCTTCTATTGTGCCTTTCATTCCCATAAGTTCTGTGATTTGTTTTTTTCAAACTTTTGAGTTCTTCTTTTTGTTCTCCCAGCATCTTCTTTATATCTTCCCTCACCTTGTTGATTTGATTTTTGATGAGATTTTCCATATCTGTTTGAACATCCTGAATTAGTTGTTTCAACTCCTGTATCTCATTTGAAGTGTTGGTTTGTTCCCATGACTGGGCAATATCTTTGATTTTCCTAGTATGACATTATTTTCTGCTGCCATCTGGGCTTCTGATTTCCTTAATCAGTGTATTCTGGAGATAGTTTTCACCCTACTGCCTAGGGTTTTCTTGCTGGATGGCTTTGTTCTCTGTCTGTTCTTTGACATTCGGTTCAACTTATTCTAGACCTCTAGCATAGGTTGTGTTTAGCTGTTCTGAATTTTTCAGTCCTTGTTTTTCTGTTTCTTGCGCTGCCTATATGGTGACTTGTTTTTTGAGGAGGGTCTCCTCGGATATGGTAGACCCCAGTCACATTTTCCCAGACCAGATAGACCCACATCTCAGGAAGAAGGAGTAGCCAGTATCAGTATCCTCTGAGGGTGAGGCCCAGCAGGTGTTAGACTGTCCTATGAAGCCTCTAGAGTCTGCTTTCCCTATCCTGCCCAGCAGGTGGTGCTGGTCTTCCCATGGCTTCCCACCAACTTAAAGTAATGGGATGCCTTTAATTTCAGGAAAACATCCCTGCCAGGGGTGTGGTTGAGACCGAGGTGAGGTAGTAGGGTAACTTTAATTGCTTCTGTTTTCCAGTCTCTGAGGCCTGAATTCCTTGAAGGATGGTGTGCTGGTTTGAAAGGATTTATGTACCCTAGAAAAGCAATATTTTAATCCTAACCAATTTTGTGGGAGCAGCTGTTTCTTTTGATCCATATTCAGCACTATAGGTTGGAAATCTGATTAGATTTTCTCCATGGAGATGTGACTTGCACAATTGTGGGCATTAATCTTGGATTAGAAGGAGATGTGACTCCACCCATTCCACATGAGTTTTGATTAGATTACTGGAATCCTTTAAAAGAGGAAACATTTTGGACAAATCTTCAGAATGACAAGATTCCAAGAGAGCAGAGTCATGACAGGGTGACAAGAATGATGAGAGCAAGAGCCCATGCAACCAGAGATCTTTGGGGATGAAGAAGGAATACACCCCTGGGACAACATCATGAAACAAGAAGCCCGGAGAGAAAGTAAGGAGACACCGCCATGCTCACCATGTGCTTTTCTAGTTGAGAGAGAAGCTTCATCGGCCTTTCTTGAGTGAAGGCAACCTCTTATGTGCCTTAATTTGGACATTTTTATAGATTTGCTTTCATTGGGACATTTTCTCAGCCTTAGAACTGTAAACTAGTAACTTATTGAATTCCCCTTTTTAAAAAGTCATTCCATTTCTGGTGTGTGCATTCAGGCAGCTAGCAAACTAGAATAGAGGGATTCCACTTGAGCTGGGCCCCACCCCCTTTTTCTTGGGGAAGATACACCTTTTAGGGAATTAACTCCTTTCACCTGATTAGTTACTTTGTCACTCAGATGAGCTTAGTTCCGTCCTCACCTGGGGCAGTGCTGGAGCCTGAGAGTTCTTTTAGTTCTATCTAATGAGCTGTTTAAGGAGTAAAAAAAAAAATGAAGCAAAAAAGCCTTTTCAGAGCCTGACCTCAGGTTTGTTAAGCAAGAGCTTTAGTTGGTAATGACTTTATGTATCTCCATGCTTTATGTGCCTCCTTTTCTTGGGGTCCAGTTCTTTTCCAGTATTTTGTGCTGTCCAACTCAAAAAGCCTCTTTTTTATTTTTTCTGTAAGCCCTTCCGACTCTCTGCCTGAGCAAAAATTCCTAGTCCCTTTAGTGTTTATTCCAGGTTTATCTGTGCTTGGGGCCTGTTTGGAGCTTGGTTAAGCTAAGCCCTTAGTGCAAGTAAAGCTGTTTCCTTTTGGGAAACCGGCCTGCCGTGCCCATGGGGAGGGGTGCCAGCGTCCGTGTCTTGGGGGACTTACAGTTCTGTGTGGGGTCTCAGCCGTTCCACCTGGTCCAGACTGGTGTACACTGTGTGTCTGGTCACTGATATTCCCCCAGCAGTTGTTCTGTACTATTCCTGGCTATTTACTAGCTGCTCTCCAGTATCCTCTTAATATCTTTTATCTCTTCAGCCATGTTTTCCTTCATCTTATTGAACTTATTTAGGAGATTTGTTGAACATCCTTGATTAGTTCAAAATTCTGTATCTTCTCCAACTTTTTAACTTGTTTCTTTAACTGGGCCATATACTCCCCTTTCTTAGTATGGCTTATAATTTTTCACTGATATCTGGTCATCTGTTTATCTTGACAAGTTTACTCTGAAGGTCAGTTTCTCTCTCTTGTCTAGGGTTTTGTTGTTGATTGTCTTTGTGTTAAGGCCCTTATTTGACACTTGATTCATCAATATTTTCCAGCCAAAATAGGGACAGGGGCCTATGAAAGGGATGTAGGCCACTTCAAAAGGGCCCTGGGGAGACAGTCAGGAAAGGTGCCAAAAGCGTTTTTGTCAGCTCCTTGAGGCTGTGCTTTCCTGGCTTGTCCAGAAAATGGCACTCTTTGACAAGGTGCTCCTGGCAGCCCCAAGATGGCAGTGTTTTTTTTCTTTTGTTTTCTAAGGATTACCTCGATTTTTCTTTTTCACTTTTTTTTTTGCAGATTTTTTTTGAGACGTATTCATTTCTCATATAATCCAACCAAATTCTACATCAATATCTCATTCTCATCACTTGGTTGTGCAATCATCATCACACTCATTTTAGACCATTTTTATACTCCAAAAAGAACATTATCAGATAGACAGAAAAAAAGAAAACCCAAAACACCCTATACCCCTTACTTCTCCTATTATTGACCCCTAGTATTGGTGTAGTACACCAGTTACTGTTGATGAAAGAATTTTAAGGCATTACAGTTAACTATCAGCCATAGCTTACAGTAAGTATTTTCCCCCACATGCCACTCTATTATTAACTCTTTGTACCAGTGTTGTACATTTGTACCAGTTCATGAAAGTACTTATTAAATTTGTAGTATTAATCGGTGACATCTCTGACTCTTCACAACCCCTTTCAAACAAAATCACCTACAATGCAGCACTATTCCTCATATTCCACCACCCTCTTCCCATATCTTTTTCCAAACATTCTAAATTTAACCTTGTTATACTTTCTGAACATGTTAGGCTACCACTCCTCCTTCTCTAACTTATGTCTCTTTCCAGGCATCCTATATTCTACATTTTACATATTCTAATTAGCTCATATTAGTGAAATCATACAGTATCATCCTTTTGTGTCTGGCTTATTTCACTCAGCAGTATGACCTCAAGGTTCATCCATCTTGTTATGTGCTTCAGGACCTCATTTCCTCTTACTGCTGCATGATGTTCCACCATATGTATATACTGCATTTTGTGTATGCACTCCTCCGTTGATGGGCATATGGATTGTTTCCATCTTTTGGAAATTATGAAAGTGCTGCTATGAGCATCAGTGTACAATGTCTATTCTCGTCCCCGCTTCAGCTCTTCTGGCTACATACTGAGTATTGGAATTGCCAGGTCATATGGCAACTCAATATTTAGTTTATGAGGAACTGCCAAACTGCCTTCCACAGCAGCTGTGCCATTTTATGCTCCCACCCGCAGTGAATAAGTGTTCTAGTTTAAAAATACCTGCCAGCTTCGCCCCTGTCAGAAGTGGGGTTGAAACAATGGCCCAGCGGTCCCTGTCCAGGGTGGTCCAAGTTCACAGACCAAGAGCTGTGAAATGCACTTGGCCATCCCCCCAGCCCCATTCTTAGGGAGGAGGGCCTCCACGTCCCTCTCCATCCTCAGTAGCCAGCCAACCAGGGACCAGACCTGAGGCTGCTTGCCTGGATGGGCACCAGCAGCTGCAGGAGAGCAAGTTACTTACACTTTTTCACCACAGTTTCTCAGTCTCTTCATCCTGCTTTTCCTTGGATGCTGCACAGTGCTTCTCTGGCCTCCAGAGCCCCAGAATAGTTGTTTTCACCTATTTCTGCCTGTCCATTTACTGTTCTAGGAGGAGTGACCCCGCAGTTCCCTACTCCACCGTCTTCCCCAGAAGTTCCTCTCTTGCCTTGGGCGCCGTCACTTCGCAGGTTTTTTCTCTTTCAATTTGTTTAATTTTAGCCATTCTCACAGATATGTAGTGGTATTTTATTGTGGTTTTAATTTGCATTTCCCTGATGACCAAGGATGGTGATCAGTATTCCTATATTCATTTGTCACTCATATTCTTTGGTGGAGTGTCTTCAAATGTTTGCTCATCGTTCGAATTGGAACGTTGTTTTTGAATTATTGAGTTTTGAGAGTCCTTTATATATTCTTTTTTAGGTACATGCTTTGCAAAGCACTATTCAATGTCAAAAAATTTTTGAGGTAAGGTCCAGTTGTGTGCTCAGGGAGAGTGTGGAATCAGGTTTGGAAATCAGCCAGCAGTCTCTGCCAAGTCCAAATTCAGGATTTGGAATGCGCTGACAGATCATTATGGAAATGTAATGCCCTTGGACTGGATGTCGTCCCATACCAATACCTTGCATTTGTTTACCCTGAACCTCTCCAAAATGGGCTAAGTGACAGTTTGCTCTTTGATACATCAGGTGATGAGGAACTAAAAGAGCAGCTGGATATGAATTTAGTCATCCGACATCAACCCTGAACCCTTCTGCATGGCAGATCAGGCTATTGAAGAAATGATGCAAGAATCGCTGGATCCAGAATACGATGAAACCCACCTCCCCCCCCATACAGCCAGATCGACTTTCAATGCTTTCCCAGGAAATTCAAACCCTTAAGAGATAGAGTACAAGCAGTTATGAAGAGAGAGTAAGACGTCTCTCAGTGTCTGAATTAAATGAACTTCTGGAAGAAATCGAGACCGCCATTAGGGGTTACTCTGAAGAGCTGGTGCGGCAGCTGGCCCTGAGAGATGAACTCAAGTTTGAAAAGCAGTTTTATTTCTGTGCTTATTGAAGTGCAGAACAAGCAGAAAGAGCACAAAGAAATGCCCCCTCCCCCCCACACACACACACAAAGAAGCTAAAAAATGGCAGCTCTCAGAATGGCAAAACTGAGAGGAGTCACATGCCTGGCACATGCTTGATGACAATCATTCTTTATGAGAAAAAAAAAACAGGCCACTGTCTGTTGAAGATCAAATATTAACAGAAATTCTCTGTGCCATGAAGGAGGATGGTGAACAAGTTCCAAGCTTATTAACTCATATACTGGAAGTTCCATGTCCTACATTGGTGTGCCATCACTTCGGGAACAGCTTTACATTTTGTGGACTACAAACTCGATTTCCTGTACATGATTCTGAAAGCTGGCCACCATTACCTTCCTGGTGTTGGAAATGTAGCACACATGAACTTGGGTTTCTGGTTCAGTCTTAACAGATCATGACTCCACTAGTTCTTTATAGTATAGAACCAAGAGAAATGCAGTGCCATTTTGAATTCTAGAGATGGATTTTGTTAATTCTTTAAACAATTATGAAGTTTTCTCTTCTTTAACTTAATAGAGTAAGGGGGAGCAATACTAATTGTACAGCGTAGTTATATTTTTCATTAATTGACCTTATGCTCATTATATGGCATTCTAGATCTCAAATGCACTGAAGAGCTAGATTAAAGAATTGGAAAATTTATACGACAGCTGTCTTCAGTGATGGCAAGAAACAACCATGATTTTTAGAAGAGAATTGCCAGTTTAAGTATTACCTACCGGTATTGTCCAGAGAGACTGAAACTTATCAAACTCAGACTGTTCTTGAAGCGAAGCCAGAATATGCATTACCTTGGCTTTATATAAAGTGAGCATTGAAACTGTTGGAGATGATTGATTGGTTAGCCGCCTGATTGTCACCATTAAGTTGCCATTTGCTTTCAGAATCTTGACTTGTTTAACTTTCGTTGTTGAAATGTTTTGTGTCATGTGTCTGTGAAGACGTGTTACTTTAATAGGAGTTTACATTTGTTAAGATACTGAAGCATTGTCCATTTCCCCTCATTACTGTGTTGCATTTTATTCATGCCTGAATATTTTCCTAAGGTACTAATTCTAGAAACAGCTACCCATGTATATATCACTAGTCCTGAAACACTTGCTGGTTCCAATGAAGTCAATGCTAATTCAACAAATGTAAAAAAAAATTAATATATGCTTGACAGCCTTATTTTTAAAAAATGCTTGAGGGCCATGATAATAATGACTGTGTCAGTACCTGTCAATTGCGGAAATTAAAAACATAGGCTTCAGTGATTTGATAATGTCTCTAAATTAATCTCCATTGCATCAATCACAGATACATGCACCTCATCAGAAGGCAATCTAACATCGTGGAGAAGGACAAGAGTTAATCAGAAAGAAAAAATGGTCACGCTTAGATAAGGTAAAAGCTTTTAGCCATTAACACCACACATTAGGAAGGTGCCCCAACGGTCTAAAGAGCCAGTTATCATTAGTAATTTCCCGAAGAGAACCTGCCAGGACACCCAGCACCAGGTCTGGTTGTCCACTCTCACCCTGAGAGAATTTCAGGCTGAATCCCATCCTGCCTCCATCAGGTTCTACAGTAACCTCCAGCAGTGTGAGCCTCCCGGTCATTTCAGCCCACCTGTCTTATGGTGTCATGTTTGTCTGCCAATCAGATACAAGGGGGATCACCTCACCCCACACCTCACAGTGCCTCCTGGAACTCCTCTCTACGTTCTTAATGCTCCCATATCCTCCACCTCCTCTCCTCAGTCCCTGATAACCTGTGGCGCCCAGGCAGTGTCCTCCATGCTTGCAGGTGCTTTGTCCAAATCCTCCCTCCCATAAAACACTACGCTCTTCTAAGAGATCAGGTCATCCAACCTCCTTCACTTCCCCACCCTTGAACCTCTTAGGTCTTTAACTGACATGTGTCCTGTTGACCTTTTCCTCCATGCCCTTTCAGCACCTACTCCTATGGTCTCATCCTTGAGATTACCAAAAATGACTCTGTCTCTGAAATCGTTGTTGAGTCGCCTTACCCTCTGACCACCACCTCCTTTCCTTCTTGAACACTCGCTCAAGTGCCCTCACTACCATGCTTCTTCAGCGACATCTCAGTGCACTGACCCCACCACGACCTGACATGCACTGGCTCTCTCGTCATGCCCTTCTCCTCCTGGTTCCATCTGGATTTCACTGCCCATTATTAGAGTTACTCTCTTGGCCTGTCGTCTTTCTTCCAGGGCAAGTCCCTAACCCTGGAGCAGCTCTTTCATTGTGTCTTCTTGGTTCCTGAATCGAAGCAACTGAATGTTGCTCAGGAAAAATCACACCTGGACCTGCCTGGTTTCACATTTCTTTTTAACTGTCTTACTGACATGAAACATGCTTATAGAAAAGTGTACAAAATTGAACAGCTTTGGAGAATGGGGGATGACTGCTTAATGGCTACAGTGGTCCCCTTGGGGTGATGAGAATAACTTGGAGCTAGATAGAGGTGATGGTTGCAGAACATCATGACTGCACTAAATTTGATTGAATTGTGCCGTGGATGATGGATAGTTTTATGTTATGTGAATTTGTTTTGTTTTGTTTTGTTTTTAAAGTATTTTTATTGAGAAATCCTCACACACATACAATCCATCCATAGCTCATAATATCAATGGCTCATAATATCATCACATAGTTGTGTATTCATCGCCATGGTCATCTTTAGAACATTTGTATCACTACAGAAAAAGAAATACAAAGAAAAAAGAAAAAATTTATATATCCCATATCCCTTACCCCTCCCTCTCATTGACCACTATTACAATCTATCCAATTTTTTTTTTACCCCTTATCATCCACTATTATCTATTTTTTCTTATGTTATGTGACTTTTACCTTAACTTAGAAAGTGGAGATCTCAATAATCACAAAGTAAATACTCCCATTAAACACTACACGGGTCAGGAAATGAAACATTACCAGCAGTGTCAGAACGTCCCTTCATGTCCCTTCCAAGTACAACCCCCCAAACTTGCTCCAAAGCAACCACTATTTTGTGCCTGACTTCTTTGCCCAATATTATGCTTTAGAGATTCATCCACATTATGCATGAAAATGAAATAGATAACATCTTCAGCATTAAATATATAATCCTTCTTCTACTATTAAATTTCAAAATTTATTTAACCATTCTATTGTTAATGGCTATTTGGATTATTTCCAATTAAAGCTATTCTGAGTAATATTGCTATGACGTTCTTGTACATGACTTTTGGTGCACACATGAAATCCTTTCTATTGATTTTATATCCAGGAGTGGAATTGCTGAATACAGGGCGTGTGTTTTGATCAGCATGTAGACTCTAGCATCTCTTATCTTTTAAAATACTCTTCTCTCCGGCTACCTCTCCATTTCTCTGTTCCCCTTCACAGTATAAACTCTCCAAAGGCTGTCTCCCATTTTTTCATGTTCACTTGTTCTGCTTAATACTTGCCTGCTTTTCTTTCATAATTTCTCATCCATTTTTAGGAACTACTATACCTTTACTTTTCTCTTTGAACATCCTAAACATACTTGTGGTGGTTAGTTTGAATTATGTACCCCAGAAACCATGTTCTTAATCTTAGTCCATTCCTGCGGGTGTGAACCCTTTTGATGAGGTTATTTTTTGTTAAGATGTGCCCAGAAGAATCACAATGGTCTTAATCTTAATACTAGAGACCTTATAGAGAAGGCCACAGAAAGAGAAGCCTGGGGGGTGGGGGGGTGGGCGGGGAGCCAGAAGCTGGAAGGCAACAGAACCTGGAGAAGAAAGGAGAAGACATCATCATGTGCATTGCCTGTGATGGAAAAGCCAAGTACCAAGGACCACTGGCAGCCAGTCCATGAATGCCACAGTCTCCGGAGAAAAAGCATCACCTTGCTGATGCCTCCATTTTGGACTTCGCCTAGCCTCAACACCATGAGCCAATAAATTCCTGTGGCATTAACTGACAGTGATCATATGGTACGTGCTTTAGCGGCCAGGAAACTAAAACACTTATTTAAATCATTGTCACACTGCTCCTGACTGTAAGGAAGAGAATACCCAGGAGGAGCCAGGGACTGGGGACTCTGGAACCCTGGC